>CAXARA010000915.1:0-26349 GCA_963971135.1 Stenus bimaculatus | reverse complement strand
GTTTTTTTGGTATAATTTTAAAAATAATCGACAGAAAAATTTTAAAACTACATTTCTAATTAGATTTCATGAAAATAAAATTATTTAAACAAAATTTACATTTTTTTATAAAGAAATAGAAAAGTTACAGCAGTTTTTGTTTGATTTTTAAGAAAAACGCATTATTTCTAAAAAATAACGTTTTTTTGGTATAATTTTAAAAATAATCGACAGAAAAATTTTAAAACTACATTTCTAATTAGATTTCATGAAAATAAAATTATTTAAACAAAATTTACATTTTTTTATAAAGAAATAAAAAAGTTTCTGCAGTTTTTGTGTGATTTTTAAGAAAAACGTTTTTTTGGTATAATTTTAAAAATAATCGACCGAAAAATTTTAAAACTACATTTCTAATTAGATTTCATGAAAATAAATTTATTTAAACAAAATTTACTTTTTTTTATAAAGAAATAAAAAAGTTACAGCAGTTTTTGTTTGATTTTTAAGAAAAACGCATTATTTCTAAAAAATAACGTTTTTTTGGTATAATTTTAAAAGTAATCGTCCGAAAAATTTTGAAACTACTTTTCTAATTAGATTTCATGAAAATAAAATTATTTAAACAAAATTTACATTTTTTTATAAAGAAATAAAAAAGTTTCTGCAGTTTTTGTGTGATTTTTAAGAAAAACGTTTTTTTGGTATAATTTTAAAAATAATCGACCGAAAAATTTTAAAACAACATTTCTAATTAGATTTCATGAAAATAAAATTATTTAAACAAAGTTTATATTTTTTTATAAAGAAATAAAAAAGTTACAGCAGTTTTTGTTTGATTTTTAAAAAAAACGCATTATTTCTAAAAAATAAGGTTTTTTGATATAATTTTAAAAGTAATCGTCCGAAAAATTTTAAAACTACATTTATAATTAGATTTCATGAAAATAATATTATTTAAACAAAATTTACATTTTTTTATAAAGAAATAAAAAAGTTTCTGCAGTTTTTGTTTGATTTTTAAGAAAAACGCATTATTTCTAAAAAATAACGTTTTTTTTGGTATAATTTTAAAAATAATCGACAGAAAAATTTTAAAACTACATTTCTAATTAGATTTCATGAAAATAAAATTATTTAAACAAAATTTACATTTTTTTATAAAGAAATAAAAAAGTTTCTGCAGTTTTTGTGTGATTTTTAAGAAAAACGTTTTTTTGGTATAATTTTAAAAATAATCGACAGAAAAATTTTAAAACTACATTTCTAATTAGATTTCATGAAAATAAAATTATTTAAACAAAATTTACATTTTTTTATAAAGAAATAAAAAAGTTACAGCAGTTTTTGTTTGATTTTTAAGAAAAACGCATTATTTCTAAAAAATAACGTTTTTTTGGTATAATTTTAAAAATAATCGACAGAAAAATTTTAAAACTACATTTCTAATTAGATTTCATGAAAATAAAATTATTTAAACAAAATTTACATTTTTTTATAAAGAAATAAACAGTTTCTGCAGTTTTTATTGATTTTTAAGAAAAACGTTTTTTTGGTATAATTTTAAAAATAATCGTCCGAAAAATTTTAAAACTACATTTCTAATTAGATTTCATGAAAATAAAATTATTTAAACAAAATTTACAGTTTTTTATTAAGAAATAAAAAAGTTACAGCAGTTTTTGTTTGATTTTTAAGAAAAACGCATTATTTCTAAAAAATAAAGTTTTTTTGGTATAATTTTAAAAATAATCGTCCGAAAAATTTTAAAACTACATTTCTAATTAGATTTCATGAAAATAAAATTATTTAAACAAAATTTACATTTTTTTATAAAGAAATAAAAAAGTTTCTGCAGTTTTTGTGTGATTTTTAAGAAAAAGGTTTTTTTGGTATAATTTTAAAAATAATCGACCGAAAAATTTTAAAACTACATTTCTAATTCGATTTCATGAAAATAAAATTATTTAAACAAAATTTACATTTTTTTATAAAGAAATAAAAAAGTTACAGCAGTTTTTGTTTGATTTTTAAGAAAAACGCATTATTTCTAAAAAATAACGTTTTTTTTGGTATAATTTTAAAAATAATCGACAGAAAAATTTTAAAACTACATTTCTAATTAGATTTCATGAAACTAAAATTATTTAAACAAAATTTACATTTTTTTATAAAGAAATAAAAAAGTTACAGCAGTTTTTGTTTGATTTTTAAGAAAAACGCATTATTTCTAAAAAATAAAGTTTTTTTGGTATAATTTTAAAAATAATCAACAGAAAAATTTTAAAACTACATTTCTAATTAGATTTCATGAAAATAAAATTATTTAAACAAAATTTACATTTTTTTATAAAGAACAAAAAAAGTTTCTGCAGTTTTTGTGTGATTTTTAAGAAAAACGTTTTTTTTGTATAATTTTAAAAATAATCGTCCGAAAAATTTTAAAACTACATTTCTAATTAGATTTCATGAAAATAAAATTATTTAAACAAAATTTACAGTTTTTTATTAAGAAATAAAAAAGTTACAGCAGTTTTTGTTTGATTTTTAAGAAAAACGCATTATTTCTAAAAAATAACGTTTTTTTGGTATAATTTTAAAAATAATCGTCCGAAAAATTTTAAAACTACATTTCTAATTAGATTTCATGAAAATAAAATTATTTAAACAAAATTTACAGTTTTTTATAAAGAAATAAAAAAGTTTCTGCAGTTTTTGTGTGATTTTTAAGAAAAACGTTTTTTTGGTTTAATTTTAAAAATAATCGACCGAAAAATTTTAAAACTACATTTCTTATTAGATTTCATGAAAATAAAATTATTTAAACAAAATTTACATTTTTTTATAAAGAAATAAAAAAGTTACAGCAGTTTTTGTTTGATTTTTAAGAAAAACGCATTATTTCTAAAAAATAACGTTTTTTTGGTATAATTTTAAAAATAATCGACAGAAAAATTTTAAAACTACATTTCTAATTAGATTTCATGAAACTAAAATTATTTAAACAAAATTTACATTTTTTTATAAAGAAATAAAAAAGTTACAGCAGTTTTTGTTTGATTTTTAAGAAAAACGCATTATTTCTAAAAAATAAAGTTTTTTTGGTATAATTTTAAAAATAATCGACAGAAAAATTTTAAAACTACATTTCTAATTAGATTTCATGAAAATAAAATTATTTAAACAAAATTTACATTTTTTTATAAAGAAATAAAAAAGTTTCTGCAGTTTTTGTGTGATTTTTAAGAAAAACGTTTTTTTTGTATAATTTTAAAAATAATCGTCCGAAAAATTTTAAAACTACATTTCTAATTAGATTTCATGAAAATAAAATTATTTAAACAAAATTTACAGTTTTTTATTAAGAAATAAAAAAGTTACAGCAGTTTTTGTTTGATTTTTAAGAAAAACGCATTATTTCTAAAAAATAACGTTTTTTTGGTATAATTTTAAAAATAATCGTCCGAAAAATTTTAAAACTACATTTCTAATTAGATTTCATGAAAATAAAATTATTTAAACAAAATTTACAGTTTTTTATAAAGAAATAAAAAAGTTTCTGCAGTTTTTGTGTGATTTTTAAGAAAAACGTTTTTTTGGTTTAATTTTAAAAATAATCGACCGAAAAATTTTAAAACTACATTTCTTATTAGATTTCATGAAAATAAAATTATTTAAACAAAATTTACATTTTTTTATAAAGAAATAAAAAAGTTACAGCAGTTTTTGTTTGATTTTTAAGAAAAACGCATTATTTCTAAAAAATAACGTTTTTTTGATATAATTTTAAAAGTAATCGTCCGAAAAATTTTAAAACTACATTTCTAATTAGATTTCATGAAAATAAAATTATTTAAACAAAATTTACATTTTTTTATAAGGAAATAAAAAAGTTTCTGCAGTTTTTGTGTGATTTTTAAGAAAAACGTTTTTTTGATATAATTTTAAAAATAATCGTCCGAAAAATTTTAAAACTACATTTCTAATTAGATTTCATGAAAATAAAATTATTTAAACAAAATTTACATTTTTTTATTAAGAAATAAAAAAGTTACAGAAGTTTTTGTTTGATTTTTAAGAAAAACGCATTATTTCTAAAAAATAAAGTTTTTTTGGTATAATTTTAAAAATAATCGTCCGAAAAATTTTAAAACTACATTTCTAATTAGATTTCATGAAAATAAAATTATTTAAACAAAATTTACATTTTTTTATAAAGAAATAAAAAAGTTTCTGCAGTTTTTGTGTGATTTTTAAGAAAAACGTTTTTTTGGTATAAATTTAAAAATAATCGACCGAAAAATTTTAAAACTACATTTCTAATTAGATTTCATGAAAATAAAATTATTTAAACAAAATTTACATTTTTTTGTAAAGAAATAAAAAAGTTACAGCAGTTTTTGTTTGATTTTTAAGAAAAACGCATTATTTCTAAAAAATAACGTTTTTTTGGTATAATTTTAAAAATAATCGACAGAAAAATTTTAAAACTACATTTCTAATTAGATTTCATGAAAATAAAATTATTTAAACAAAATTTACATTTTTTTGTAAAGAAATAAAAAAGTTACAGCAGTTTTTGTTTGATTTTTAAGAAAAACGCATTATTTCTAAAAAATAACGTTTTTTTGGTATAATTTTAAAAATAATCGACAGAAAAATTTTAAAACTACATTTCTAATTAGATTTCATGAAAATAAAATTATTTAAACAAAATTTACATTTTTTTATAAAGAAATAAAAAAGTTACAGCAGTTTTTGTTTGATTTTTAAGAAAAACGCATTATTTCTAAAAAATAACGTTTTTTTGGTATAATTTTAAAAATAATCGACAGAAAAATTTTAAAACTACATTTCTAATTAGATTTCATGAAAATAAAATTATTTAAACAAAATTTACATTTTTTTATAAAGAAATAAAAAAGTTTCTGCAGTTTTTGTGTGATTTTTAAGAAAAACGTTTTTTTGGTATAATTTTAAAAATAATCGACCGAAAAATTATAAAACTACATTTCTAATTAGATTTCATGAAAATAAATTTATTTAAACAAAATTTACATTTTTTTATAAAGAAATAAAAAAATTACAGCAGTTTTTGTTTGATTTTTAAGAAAAACGCATTATTTCTAAAAAATAACGTTTTTTTGGTATAATTTTAAAAGTAATCGTCCGAAAAATTTTGAAACTACATTTCTAATTAGATTTCATGAAAATAAAATTATTTAAACAAAATTTACATTTTTTTATAAAGAAATAAAAAAGTTTCTGCAGTTTTTGTGTGATTTTTAAGAAAAACGTTTTTTTGGTATAATTTTAAAAATAATCGACCGAAAAATTTTAAAACAACATTTCTAATTAGATTTCATGAAAATAAAATTATTTAAACAAAGTTTATATTTTTTTATAAAGAAATAAAAAAGTTACAGCAGTTTTTGTTTGATTTTTAAAAAAAACGCATTATTTCTAAAAAATAACGTTTTTTTGATATAATTTTAAAAGTAATCGTCCGAAAAATTTTAAAACTACATTTATAATTAGATTTCATGAAAATAATATTATTTAAACAAAATTTACATTTTTTTATAAAGAAATAAAAAAGTTTCTGCAGTTTTTGTTTGATTTTTAAGAAAAACGCATTATTTCTAAAAAATAACGTTTTTTTGGTATAATTTTAAAAATAATCGACAGAAAAATTTTAAAACTACATTTCTAATTAGATTTCATGAAAATAAAATTATTTAAACAAAATTTACATTTTTTTATAAAGAAATAAAAAAGTTTCTGCAGTTTTTGTGTGATTTTTAAGAAAAACGTTTTTTTGGTATAATTTTAAAAATAATCGACAGAAAAATTTTAAAACTACATTTCTAATTAGATTTCATGAAAATAAAATTATTTAAACAAAATTTACATTTTTTTATAAAGAAATAAAAAAGTTACAGCAGTTTTTGTTTGATTTTTAAGAAAAACGCATTATTTCTAAAAAATAACGTTTTTTTGGTATAATTTTAAAAATAATCGACAGAAAAATTTTAAAACTACATTTCTAATTAGATTTCATGAAAATAAAATTATTTAAACAAAATTTACATTTTTTTATAAAGAAATAAACAGTTTCTGCAGTTTTTATTGATTTTTAAGAAAAACGTTTTTTTGGTATAATTTTAAAAATAATCAACCGAAAAATTTTAAAACTACATTTCTAAATAGATTTTATGAAAATAAAATTATTTAAACAAAATTTACATTTTTTTATAAAGAAATAAAAAAGTTACAGCAGTTTTTGTTTGATTTTTAAGAAAAACGCATTATTTCTAAAAAATAAAGTTTTTTTGGTATAATTTTAAAAATAATCGTCCGAAAAATTTTAAAACTACATTTCTAATTAGATTTCATGAAAATAATATTATTTAAACAAAATTTACATTTTTTTATAAAGAAATAAAAAAGTTACAGCAGTTTTTGTTTGATTTTTAAGAAAAACGCATTATTTCTAAAAAATAACGTTTTTTTGGTATAATTTTAAAAATAATCGACAGAAAAATTTTAAAACTACATTTCTAATTAGATTTCATGAAAATAAAATTATTTAAACAAAATTTACATTTTTTTATAAAGAAATAAACAGTTTCTGCAGTTTTTGTGTGATTTTTAAGAAAAACGTTTTTATGGTATAATTTTAAAAATAATCGTCCGAAAAATTTTAAAACTACATTTCTAATTAGATTTCATGAAAAAAAAATTATTTAAACAAAATTTACAGTTTTTTATTAAGAAATAAAAAAGTTACAGCAGTTTTTGTTTGATTTTTAAGAAAAACGCATTATTTCTAAAAAATAAAGTTTTTTTGGTATAATTTTAAAAATAATCGTCCGAAAAATTTTAAAACTACATTTCTAATTAGATTTCATGAAAATAAAATTATTTAAACAAAATTTACATTTTTTTATAAAGAAATAAAAAAGTTTCTGCAGTTTTTGTGTGATTTTTAAGAAAAACGTTTTTTTGGTATAATTTTAAAAATAATCGACCGAAAAATTTTAAAACTACATTTCTAATTAGATTTCATGAAAATAAAATTATTTAAACAAAATTTACATTTTTTTATAAAGAAATAAAAAAGTTACAGCAGTTTTTGTTTGATTTTTAAGAAAAACGCATTATTTCTAAAAAATAACGTTTTTTTGGTATAATTTTAAAAATAATCGACAGAAAAATTTTAAAACTACATTTATAATTAGATTTCATGTAAATAAAATTATTTAAACAAAATTTACATTTTTTTATAAGGAAATAAAAAAGTTTCTGCAGTTTTTGTGTGATTTTTAAGAAAAACGTTTTTTTGGTATAATTTTAAAAATAATCGACCGAAAAATTTTAAAACTGCATTTCTAATTAGATTTCATGAAAATAAAATTATTTAAACAAAATTTACATTTTTTCATAAAGAAATAAAAAAGTTACAGCAGTTTTTGTTTGATTTTTTAGAAAAACGCATTATTTCTAAAAAATAACGTTTTTTTGGTATAATTTTAAAAATAATCGACAGAAAAATTTTAAAACTACATTTCTAATTAGATTTCATGAAAATAAAATTTTTTAAACAAAATTTACATTTTTTTATAAAGAAATAAAAAAGTTACAGCAGTTTTTGTTTGATTTTTAAGAAAAACGCATTATTTCTAAAAAATAACGTTTTTTTGGTATAATTTTAAAAATAATCGACAGAAAAATTTTAAAACTACATTTCTAATTAGATTTTATGAAAATAAAATTATTTAAACAAAATTTACATTTTTTTATAAAGAAATAAAAAAGTTTCTGCAGTTTTTGTGTGATTTTTAAGAAAAACGTTTTTTTGGTATAATTTTAAAAATAATCGTCTGAAAAATTTTAAAACTACATTTCTAATTAGATTTCATGAAAATAAAATTATTTAAACAAAATTAACAGTTTTTTGTTAAGAAATAAAAAAGTTACAGCAGTTTTTGTTTGATATTTAAGAAAAACGCATTATTTCTAAAAAATAACGTTTTTTTGGTATAATTTTAAAAATAATCGTCCGAAAAATTTTAAAACTACATTTCTAATTAGATTTCATGAAAATAAAATTATTTAAACAAAATTTACATTTTTTTATAAAGAAATAAAAAAGTTACAGCAGTTTTTGTTTGATTTTTAAGAAAAACGCATTATTTCTAAAAAATAACGTTTTTTTGGTATAATTTTAAAAATAATCGACAGAAAAATTTTAAAACTACATTTCTAATTAGATTTCATGAAAATAAAATTATTTAAACAAAATTTACATTTTTTTATAAAGAAATAAACAGTTTCTGCAGTTTTTATTGATTTTTAAGAAAAACGTTTTTTTGGTATAATTTTAAAAATAATCAACCGAAAAATTTTAAAACTACATTTCTAAATAGATTTTATGAAAATAAAATTATTTAAACAAAATTTACATTTTTTTATAAAGAAATAAAAAAGTTACAGCAGTTTTTGTTTGATTTTTAAGAAAAACGCATTATTTCTAAAAAATAAAGTTTTTTTGGTATAATTTTAAAAATAATCGTCCGAAAAATTTTAAAACTACATTTCTAATTAGATTTCATGAAAATAATATTATTTAAACAAAATTTACATTTTTTTATAAAGAAATAAAAAAGTTACAGCAGTTTTTGTTTGATTTTTAAGAAAAACGCATTATTTCTAAAAAATAACGTTTTTTTGGTATAATTTTAAAAATAATCGACAGAAAAATTTTAAAACTACATTTCTAATTAGATTTCATGAAAATAAAATTATTTAAACAAAATTTACATTTTTTTATAAAGAAATAAACAGTTTCTGCAGTTTTTGTGTGATTTTTAAGAAAAACGTTTTTATGGTATAATTTTAAAAATAATCGTCCGAAAAATTTTAAAACTACATTTCTAATTAGATTTCATGAAAAAAAAATTATTTAAACAAAATTTACAGTTTTTTATTAAGAAATAAAAAAGTTACAGCAGTTTTTGTTTGATTTTTAAGAAAAACGCATTATTTCTAAAAAATAAAGTTTTTTTGGTATAATTTTAAAAATAATCGTCCGAAAAATTTTAAAACTACATTTCTAATTAGATTTCATGAAAATAAAATTATTTAAACAAAATTTACATTTTTTTATAAAGAAATAAAAAAGTTTCTGCAGTTTTTGTGTGATTTTTAAGAAAAACGTTTTTTTGGTATAATTTTAAAAATAATCGACCGAAAAATTTTAAAACTACATTTCTAATTAGATTTCATGAAAATAAAATTATTTAAACAAAATTTACATTTTTTTATAAAGAAATAAAAAAGTTACAGCAGTTTTTGTTTGATTTTTAAGAAAAACGCATTATTTCTAAAAAATAACGTTTTTTTGGTATAATTTTAAAAATAATCGACAGAAAAATTTTAAAACTACATTTCTAATTAGATTTCATGTAAATAAAATTATTTAAACAAAATTTACATTTTTTTATAAGGAAATAAAAAAGTTTCTGCAGTTTTTGTGTGATTTTTAAGAAAAACGTTTTTTTGGTATAATTTTAAAAATAATCGACCGAAAAATTTTAAAACTGCATTTCTAATTAGATTTCATGAAAATAAAATTATTTAAACAAAATTTACATTTTTTCATAAAGAAATAAAAAAGTTACAGCAGTTTTTGTTTGATTTTTTAGAAAAACGCATTATTTCTAAAAAATAACGTTTTTTTGGTATAATTTTAAAAATAATCGACAGAAAAATTTTAAAACTACATTTCTAATTAGATTTCATGAAAATAAAATTTTTTAAACAAAATTTACATTTTTTTATAAAGAAATAAAAAAGTTACAGCAGTTTTTGTTTGATTTTTAAGAAAAACGCATTATTTCTAAAAAATAACGTTTTTTTTGGTATAATTTTAAAAATAATCGACAGAAAAATTTTAAAACTACATTTCTAATTAGATTTTATGAAAATAAAATTATTTAAACAAAATTTACATTTTTTTATAAAGAAATAAAAAAGTTTCTGCAGTTTTTGTGTGATTTTTAAGAAAAACGTTTTTTTGGTATAATTTTAAAAATAATCGTCTGAAAAATTTTAAAACTACATTTCTAATTAGATTTCATGAAAATAAAATTATTTAAACAAAATTAACAGTTTTTTGTTAAGAAATAAAAAAGTTACAGCAGTTTTTGTTTGATATTTAAGAAAAACGCATTATTTCTAAAAAATAACGTTTTTTTTGGTATAATTTTAAAAATAATCGTCCGAAAAATTTTAAAACTACATTTCTAATTACATTTCATGAAAATAAAATTATTTAAACAAAATTTACATTTTTTTTATAAAGAAATAAAAAAGTTACAGCAGTTTTTGTTTGATTTTTAAGAAAAACGCATTATTTCTAAAAAATAACTTTTTTTTGGTATAATTTTAAAAGTAATCGTCCGAAAAATTTTGAAACTACATTTCTAATTATATTTCATGAAAATAAAATTATTTAAACAAAATTTACATTTTTTTATAAAGAAATAAAAAAGTTTCTGCAGTTTTTGTGTGATTTTTAAGAAAAACGTTTTTTTGGTATAATTTTAAAAATAATCGACCGAAAAATTTTAAAACAACATTTCTAATTAGATTTCATGAAAATAAAATTATTTAAACAAAGTTTATATTTTTTTATAAAGAAATAAAAAAGTTACAGCAGTTTTTGTTTGATTTTTAAAAAAAACGCATTATTTCTAAAAAATAACGTTTTTTTGATATAATTTTAAAAGTAATCGTCCGAAAAATTTTAAAACTACATTTATAATTAGATTTCATGAAAATAAAATTATTTAAACAAAATTTACATTTTTTTTATAAGAAATAAAAAAGTTTCTGCAGTTTTTGTGTTATTTTTAAGAAAAACGTTTTTTTGGTATAATTTTAAAAATAATCGACCGAAAAATTTTAAAACAACATTCTAATTAGATTTCATGAAAATAAAATTATTTAAACAAAGTTTATATTTTTTTATAAAGAAATAAAAAAGTTACAGCAGTTTTTGTTTGATTTTTAAAAAAAACGCATTATTTCTAAAAAATAACGTTTTTTTGATATAATTTTAAAAGTAATCGTCCGAAAAATTTTAAAACTACATTTATAATTAGATTTCATGAAAATAAAATTATTTAAACAAAATTTACAATTTTTTATAAAGAAATAAAAAAGTTTCTGCAGTTTTTGTGTGATTTTTAAGAAAAACGTTTTTTTTGGTATAATTTTAAAAATAATCGACCGAAAAATTTTAAAACTGCATTTCTAATTAGATTTCATGAAAATAAAATTATTTAAACAAAATTTACATTTTTTTATAAAGAAATAAAAAAGTTTCTGCAGTTTTTGTTTGATTTTTTAGAAAAACGCATTATTTCTAAAAAATAACGTTTTTTTGGTATAATTTTAAAAATAATCGACAGAAAAATTTTAAAACTACATTTCTAATTAGATTTCATGAAAATAAAATTTTTTAAACAAAATTTACATTTTTTTATAAAGAAATAAAAAAGTTACAGCAGTTTTTGTTTGATTTTTAAGAAAAACGCATTATTTCTAAAAAATAACGTTTTTTTGGTATAATTTTAAAAATAATCGACAGAAAAATTTTAAAACTACATTTCTAATTAGATTTTATGAAAATAAAATTATTTAAACAAAATTTACATTTTTTTATAAAGAAATAAAAAAGTTTCTGCAGTTTTTGTGTGATTTTTAAGAAAAACGTTTTTTTGGTATAATTTTAAAAATAATCGTCTGAAAAATTTTAAAACTACATTTCTAATTAGATTTCATGAAAATAAAATTATTTAAACAAAATTAACAGTTTTTTGTTAAGAAATAAAAAAGTTACAGCAGTTTTTGTTTGATATTTAAGAAAAACGCATTATTTCTAAAAAATAACGTTTTTTTTGGTATAATTTTAAAAATAATCGTCCGAAAAATTTTAAAACTACATTTCTAATTAGATTTCATGAAAATAAAATTATTTAAACAAAATTTACATTTTTTTATAAAGAAATAAAAAAGTTACAGCAGTTTTTGTTTGATTTTTAAGAAAAACGCATTATTTCTAAAAAATAACGTTTTTTTGGTATAATTTTAAAAATAATCGACAGAAAAATTTTAAAACTACATTTCTAATTAGATTTCATGAAAATAAAATTATTTAAACAAAATTTACATTTTTTTATAAAGAAATAAACAGTTTCTGCAGTTTTTATTGATTTTTAAGAAAAACGTTTTTTTGGTATAATTTTAAAAATAATCAACCGAAAAATTTTAAAACTACATTTCTAAATAGATTTTATGAAAATAAAATTATTTAAACAAAATTTACATTTTTTTATAAAGAAATAAAAAAGTTACAGCAGTTTTTGTTTGATTTTTAAGAAAAACGCATTATTTCTAAAAAATAAAGTTTTTTTGGTATAATTTTAAAATAATCGTCCGAAAAATTTTAAAACTACATTTCTAATTAGATTTCATGAAAATAATATTATTTAAACAAAATTTACATTTTTTTATAAAGAAATAAAAAAGTTACAGCAGTTTTTGTTTGATTTTTAAGAAAAACGCATTATTTCTAAAAAATAACGTTTTTTTGGTATAATTTTAAAAATAATCGACAGAAAAATTTTAAAACTACATTTCTAATTAGATTTCATGAAAATAAAATTATTTAAACAAAATTTACATTTTTTTATAAAGAAATAAACAGTTTCTGCAGTTTTTGTGTGATTTTTAAGAAAAACGTTTTTATGGTATAATTTTAAAAATAATCGTCCGAAAAATTTTTAAAACTACATTTCTAATTAGATTTCATGAAAAAAAAATTATTTAAACAAAATTTACAGTTTTTTTATTAAGAAATAAAAAAGTTACAGCAGTTTTTGTTTGATTTTTAAGAAAAACGCATTATTTCTAAAAAATAAAGTTTTTTTGGTATAATTTTAAAAATAATCGTCCGAAAAATTTTAAAACTACATTTCTAATTAGATTTCATGAAAATAAAATTATTTAAACAAAATTTACATTTTTTTATAAAGAAATAAAAAAGTTTCTGCAGTTTTTGTGTGATTTTTAAGAAAAACGTTTTTTTTGGTATAATTTTAAAAATAATCGACCGAAAAATTTTAAAACTACATTTCTAATTAGATTTCATGAAAATAAAATTATTTAAACAAAATTTACATTTTTTTATAAAGAAATAAAAAAGTTACAGCAGTTTTTGTTTGATTTTTAAGAAAAACGCATTATTTCTAAAAAATAACGTTTTTTGGTATAATTTTAAAAATAATCGACAGAAAAATTTTAAAACTACATTTCTAATTAGATTTCATGTAAATAAAATTATTTAAACAAAATTTACATTTTTTTATAAGGAAATAAAAAAGTTTCTGCAGTTTTTGTGTGATTTTTAAGAAAAACGTTTTTTTGGTATAATTTTAAAAATAATCGACCGAAAAATTTTAAAACTGCATTTCTAATTAGATTTCATGAAAATAAAATTATTTAAACAAAATTTACATTTTTTCATAAAGAAATAAAAAAGTTACAGCAGTTTTTGTTTGATTTTTTAGAAAAACGCATTATTTCTAAAAAATAACGTTTTTTTGGTATAATTTTAAAAATAATCGACAGAAAAATTTTAAAACTACATTTCTAATTAGATTTCATGAAAATAAAATTTTTTAAACAAAATTTACATTTTTTTATAAAGAAATAAAAAAGTTACAGCAGTTTTTGTTTGATTTTTAAGAAAAACGCATTATTTCTAAAAAATAACGTTTTTTTGGTATAATTTTAAAAATAATCGACAGAAAAATTTTAAAACTACATTTCTAATTAGATTTTATGAAAATAAAATTATTTAAACAAAATTTACATTTTTTTATAAAGAAATAAAAAAGTTTCTGCAGTTTTTGTGTGATTTTTAAGAAAAACGTTTTTTTGGTATAATTTTAAAAATAATCGTCTGAAAAATTTTAAAACTACATTTCTAATTAGATTTCATGAAAATAAAATTATTTAAACAAAATTAACAGTTTTTTGTTAAGAAATAAAAAAGTTACAGCAGTTTTTGTTTGATATTTAAGAAAAACGCATTATTTCTAAAAAATAACGTTTTTTTGGTATAATTTTAAAAATAATCGTCCGAAAAATTTTAAAACTACATTTCTAATTAGATTTCATGAAAATAAAATTATTTAAACAAAATTTACATTTTTTTATAAAGAAATAAAAAAGTTACAGCAGTTTTTGTTTGATTTTTAAGAAAAACGCATTATTTCTAAAAAATAACTTTTTTTTGGTATAATTTTAAAAGTAATCGTCCGAAAAATTTTGAAACTACATTTCTAATTATATTTCATGAAAATAAAATTATTTAAACAAAATTTACATTTTTTTATAAAGAAATAAAAAAGTTTCTGCAGTTTTTGTGTGATTTTTAAGAAAAACGTTTTTTTTGGTATAATTTTAAAAATAATCGACCGAAAAATTTTAAAACAACATTTCTAATTAGATTTCATGAAAATAAAATTATTTAAACAAAGTTTATATTTTTTTATAAAGAAATAAAAAAGTTACAGCAGTTTTTGTTTGATTTTTAAAAAAAACGCATTATTTCTAAAAAATAACGTTTTTTTGATATAATTTTAAAAGTAATCGTCCGAAAAATTTTAAAACTACATTTATAATTAGATTTCATGAAAATAAAATTATTTAAACAAAATTTACATTTTTTTATAAAGAAATAAAAAAGTTTCTGCAGTTTTTGTGTGATTTTTAAGAAAAACGTTTTTTTGGTATAATTTTAAAAATAATCGACCGAAAAATTTTAAAACAACATTTCTAATTAGATTTCATGAAAATAAAATTATTTAAACAAAGTTTATATTTTTTTATAAAGAAATAAAAAAGTTACAGCAGTTTTTGTTTGATTTTTAAAAAAAACGCATTATTTCTAAAAAATAACGTTTTTTTGATATAATTTTAAAAGTAATCGTCCGAAAAATTTTAAAACTACATTTATAATTAGATTTCATGAAAATAAAATTATTTAAACAAAATTTACAATTTTTTATAAAGAAATAAAAAAGTTTCTGCAGTTTTTGTGTGATTTTTAAGAAAAACGTTTTTTTGGTATAATTTTAAAAATAATCGACAGAAAAATTTTAAAACTACATTTCTAATTAGATTTCATGAAAATAAAATTATTTAAACAAAATTTACATTTTTTTATAAAGAAATAAAAAAGTTTCTGCAGTTTTTGTGTGATTTTTAAGAAAAACGTTTTTTTGGTATAATTTTAAAAATAATCGACCGAAAAATTTTAAAACTACATTTCTAATTAGATTTCATGAAAATAAATTTATTTAAACAAAATTTACATTTTTTTATAAAGAAATAAAAAAGTTACAGCAGTTTTTGTTTGATTTTTAAGAAAAACGCATTATTTCTAAAAAAATAACGTTTTTTTGGTATAATTTTAAAAGTAATCGTCCGAAAAATTTTGAAACTACATTTCTAATTAGATTTCATGAAAATAAAATTATTTAAACAAAATTTACATTTTTTTGTAAAGAAATAAAAAAGTTACAGCAGTTTTTGTTTGATTTTTAAGAAAAACGCATTATTTCTAAAAAATAACGTTTTTTTGGTATAATTTTAAAAATAATCGACAGAAAAATTTTAAAACTACATTTCTAATTAGATTTCATGAAAATAAAATTATTTAAACAAAATTTACATTTTTTTATAAAGAAATAGAAAAGTTACAGCAGTTTTTGTTTGATTTTTAAGAAAAACGCATTATTTCTAAAAAATAACGTTTTTTTGGTATAATTTTAAAAATAATCGACAGAAAAATTTTAAAACTACATTTCTAATTAGATTTCATGAAAATAAAATTATTTAAACAAAATTTACATTTTTTTATAAAGAAATAAAAAAGTTTCTGCAGTTTTTGTGTGATTTTTAAGAAAAACGTTTTTTTTGGTATAATTTTAAAAATAATCGACCGAAAAATTTTAAAACTACATTTCTAATTAGATTTCATGAAAATAAATTTATTTAAACAAAATTTACTTTTTTTTATAAAGAAATAAAAAAGTTACAGCAGTTTTTGTTTGATTTTTAAGAAAAACGCATTATTTCTAAAAAATAACGTTTTTTTGGTATAATTTTAAAAGTAATCGTCCGAAAAATTTTGAAACTACTTTTCTAATTAGATTTCATGAAAATAAAATTATTTAAACAAAATTTACATTTTTTTATAAAGAAATAAAAAAGTTTCTGCAGTTTTTGTGTGATTTTTAAGAAAAACGTTTTTTTTGGTATAATTTTAAAAATAATCGACCGAAAAATTTTAAAACAACATTTCTAATTAGATTTCATGAAAATAAAATTATTTAAACAAAGTTTATATTTTTTTATAAAGAAATAAAAAAGTTACAGCAGTTTTTGTTTGATTTTTAAAAAAAACGCATTATTTCTAAAAAATAACGTTTTTTTGATATAATTTTAAAAGTAATCGTCCGAAAAATTTTAAAACTACATTTATAATTAGATTTCATGAAAATAATATTATTTAAACAAAATTTACATTTTTTTATAAAGAAATAAAAAAGTTTCTGCAGTTTTTGTTTGATTTTTAAGAAAAACGCATTATTTCTAAAAAATAACGTTTTTTTTGGTATAATTTTAAAAATAATCGACAGAAAAATTTTAAAACTACATTTCTAATTAGATTTCATGAAAATAAAATTATTTAAACAAAATTTACATTTTTTTATAAAGAAATAAAAAAGTTTCTGCAGTTTTTGTGAGATTTTTAAGAAAAACGTTTTTTTTGGTATAATTTTAAAAATAATCGACAGAAAAATTTTAAAACTACATTTCTAATTAGATTTCATGAAAATAAAATTATTTAAACAAAATTTACATTTTTTTATAAAGAAATAAAAAAGTTACAGCAGTTTTTGTTTGATTTTTAAGAAAAACGCATTATTTCTAAAAAATAACGTTTTTTTTGGTATAATTTTAAAAATAATCGACAGAAAAATTTTAAAACTACATTTCTAATTAGATTTCATGAAAATAAAATTATTTAAACAAAATTTACATTTTTTTATAAAGAAATAAACAGTTTCTGCAGTTTTTATTGATTTTTAAGAAAAACGTTTTTTTGGTATAATTTTAAAAATAATCGTCCGAAAAATTTTAAAACTACATTTCTAATTAGATTTCATGAAAATAAAATTATTTAAACAAAATTTACAGTTTTTTATTAAGAAATAAAAAAGTTACAGCAGTTTTTGTTTGATTTTTAAGAAAAACGCATTATTTCTAAAAAATAAAGTTTTTTTGGTATAATTTTAAAAATAATCGTCCGAGAAATTTTAAAACTACATTTCTAATTAGATTTCATGAAAATAAAATTATTTAAACAAAATTTACATTTTTTTATAAAGAAATAAAAAAGTTTCTGCAGTTTTTGTGTGATTTTTAAGAAAAAGGTTTTTTTGGTATAATTTTAAAAATAATCGACCGAAAACTTTTAAAACTACATTTCTAATTCGATTTCATGAAAATAAAATTATTTAAACAAAATTTACATTTTTTTATAAAGAAATAAAAAAGTTACAGCAGTTTTTGTTTGATTTTTAAGAAAAACGCATTATTTCTAAAAAATAACGTTTTTTTGGTATAATTTTAAAAATAATCGACAGAAAAATTTTAAAACTACATTTCTAATTAGATTTCATGAAACTAAAATTATTTAAACAAAATTTACATTTTTTTATAAAGAAATAAAAAAGTTACAGCAGTTTTTGTTTGATTTTTAAGAAAAACGCATTATTTCTAAAAAATAAAGTTTTTTTGGTATAATTTTAAAAATAATCGACAGAAAAATTTTAAAACTACATTTCTAATTAGATTTCATGAAAATAAAATTATTTAAACAAAATTTACATTTTTTTATAAAGAAATAAAAAAGTTTCTGCAGTTTTTGTGTGATTTTTAAGAAAAACGTTTTTTTTGTATAATTTTAAAAATAATCGTCCGAAAAATTTTAAAACTACATTTCTAATTAGATTTCATGAAAATAAAATTATTTAAACAAAATTTACAGTTTTTTATTAAGAAATAAAAAAGTTACAGCAGTTTTTGTTTGATTTTTAAGAAAAACGCATTATTTCTAAAAAATAACGTTTTTTTGGTATAATTTTAAAAATAATCGTCCGAAAAATTTTAAAACTACATTTCTAATTAGATTTCATGAAAATAAAATTATTTAAACAAAATTTACAGTTTTTTATAAAGAAATAAAAAAGTTTCTGCAGTTTTTGTGTGATTTTTAAGAAAAACGTTTTTTTGGTTTAATTTTAAAAATAATCGACCGAAAAATTTTAAAACTACATTTCTTATTAGATTTCATGAAAATAAAATTATTTAAACAAAATTTACATTTTTTTATAAAGAAATAAAAAAGTTACAGCAGTTTTTGTTTGATTTTTAAGAAAAACGCATTATTTCTAAAAAATAACGTTTTTTTGATATAATTTTAAAAGTAATCGTCCGAAAAATTTTGAAACTACATTTCTAATTAGATTTCATGAAAATAAAATTATTTAAACAAAATTTACATTTTTTTATAAAGAAATAAAAAAGTTTCTGCAGTTTTTGTGTGATTTTTAAGAAAAACGTTTTTTTGGTATAATTTTAAAAATAATCGTCTGAAAAATTTTAAAACTACATTTCTAATTAGATTTCATGAAAATAAAATTATTTAAACAAAATTAACAGTTTTTTGTTAAGAAATAAAAAAGTTACAGCAGTTTTTGTTTGATATTTAAGAAAAACGCATTATTTCTAAAAAATAACGTTTTTTTGGTATAATTTTAAAAATAATCGTCCGAAAAATTTTAAAACTACATTTCTAATTAGATTTCATGAAAATAAAATTATTTAAACAAAATTTACATTTTTTTATAAAGAAATAAAAAAGTTACAGCAGTTTTTGTTTGATTTTTAAGAAAAACGCATTATTTCTAAAAAATAACGTTTTTTTGGTATAATTTTAAAAGTAATCGTCCGAAAAATTTTGAAACTACATTTCTAATTAGATTTCATGAAAATAAAATTATTTAAACAAAATTTACATTTTTTTATAAAGAAATAAAAAAGTTTCTGCAGTTTTTGTGTGATTTTTAAGAAAAACGTTTTTTTGGTATAATTTTAAAAATAATCGACCGAAAAATTTTAAAACAACATTTCTAATTAGATTTCATGAAAATAAAATTATTTAAACAAAGTTTATATTTTTTTATAAAGAAATAAAAAAGTTACAGCAGTTTTTGTTTGATTTTTAAAAAAAACGCATTATTTCTAAAAAATAACGTTTTTTTGATATAATTTTAAAAGTAATCGTCCGAAAAATTTTAAAACTACATTTATAATTAGATTTCATGAAAATAAAATTATTTAAACAAAATTTACATTTTTTTATAAAGAAATAAAAAAGTTTCTGCAGTTTTTGTGTGATTTTTAAGAAAAACGTTTTTTTGGTATAATTTTAAAAATAATCGACCGAAAAATTTTAAAACAACATTTCTAATTAGATTTCATGAAAATAAAATTATTTAAACAAAGTTTATATTTTTTTATAAAGAAATAAAAAAGTTACAGCAGTTTTTGTTTGATTTTTAAAAAAAACGCATTATTTCTAAAAAATAACGTTTTTTTGATATAATTTTAAAAGTAATCGTCCGAAAAATTTTAAAACTACATTTATAATTAGATTTCATGAAAATAAAATTATTTAAACAAAATTTACAATTTTTTATAAAGAAATAAAAAAGTTTCTGCAGTTTTTGTGTGATTTTTAAGAAAAACGTTTTTTTGGTATAATTTTAAAAATAATCGACAGAAAAATTTTAAAACTACATTTCTAATTAGATTTCATGAAAATAAAATTATTTAAACAAAATTTACATTTTTTTATAAAGAAATAAAAAAGTTTCTGCAGTTTTTGTGTGATTTTTAAGAAAAACGTTTTTTTGGTATAATTTTAAAAATAATCGACCGAAAAATTTTAAAACTACATTTCTAATTAGATTTCATGAAAATAAATTTATTTAAACAAAATTTACATTTTTTTATAAAGAAATAAAAAAGTTACAGCAGTTTTTGTTTGATTTTTAAGAAAAACGCATTATTTCTAAAAAATAACGTTTTTTTGGTATAATTTTAAAAGCAATCGTCCGAAAAATTTTGAAACTACATTTCTAATTAGATTTCATGAAAATAAAATTATTTAAACAAAATTTACATTTTTTTGTAAAGAAATAAAAAAGTTACAGCAGTTTTTGTTTGATTTTTAAGAAAAACGCATTATTTCTAAAAAATAACGTTTTTTTGGTATAATTTTAAAAATAATCGACAGAAAAATTTTAAAACTACATTTCTAATTAGATTTCATGAAAATAAAATTATTTAAACAAAATTTACATTTTTTTATAAAGAAATAGAAAAGTTACAGCAGTTTTTGTTTGATTTTTAAGAAAAACGCATTATTTCTAAAAAATAACGTTTTTTTGGTATAATTTTAAAAATAATCGACAGAAAAATTTTAAAACTACATTTCTAATTAGATTTCATGAAAATAAAATTATTTAAACAAAATTTACATTTTTTTATAAAGAAATAAAAAAGTTTCTGCAGTTTTTGTGTGATTTTTAAGAAAAACGTTTTTTTGGTATAATTTTAAAAATAATCGACCGAAAAATTTTAAAACTACATTTCTAATTAGATTTCATGAAAATAAATTTATTTAAACAAAATTTACTTTTTTTTATAAAGAAATAAAAAAGTTACAGCAGTTTTTGTTTGATTTTTAAGAAAAACGCATTATTTCTAAAAAATAACGTTTTTTTGGTATAATTTTAAAAGTAATCGTCCGAAAAATTTTGAAACTACTTTTCTAATTAGATTTCATGAAAATAAAATTATTTAAACAAAATTTACATTTTTTTATAAAGAAATAAAAAAGTTTCTGCAGTTTTTGTGTGATTTTTAAGAAAAACGTTTTTTTGGTATAATTTTAAAAATAATCGACCGAAAAATTTTAAAACAACATTTCTAATTAGATTTCATGAAAATAAAATTATTTAAACAAAGTTTATATTTTTTTATAAAGAAATAAAAAAGTTACAGCAGTTTTTGTTTGATTTTTAAAAAAAACGCATTATTTCTAAAAAATAACGTTTTTTTGATATAATTTTAAAAGTAATCGTCCGAAAAATTTTAAAACTACATTTATAATTAGATTTCATGAAAATAATATTATTTAAACAAAATTTACATTTTTTTATAAAGAAATAAAAAAGTTTCTGCAGTTTTTGTTTGATTTTTAAGAAAAACGCATTATTTCTAAAAAATAACGTTTTTTTGGTATAATTTTAAAAATAATCGACAGAAAAATTTTAAAACTACATTTCTAATTAGATTTCATGAAAATAAAATTATTTAAACAAAATTTACATTTTTTTATAAAGAAATAAAAAAGTTTCTGCAGTTTTTGTGTGATTTTTAAGAAAAACGTTTTTTTGGTATAATTTTAAAAATAATCGACAGAAAAATTTTAAAACTACATTTCTAATTAGATTTCATGAAAATAAAATTATTTAAACAAAATTTACATTTTTTTATAAAGAAATAAAAAAGTTACAGCAGTTTTTGTTTGATTTTTAAGAAAAACGCATTATTTCTAAAAAATAACGTTTTTTTGGTATAATTTTAAAAATAATCGACAGAAAAATTTTAAAACTACATTTCTAATTAGATTTCATGAAAATAAAATTATTTAAACAAAATTTACATTTTTTTATAAAGAAATAAACAGTTTCTGCAGTTTTTATTGATTTTTAAGAAAAACGTTTTTTTGGTATAATTTTAAAAATAATCGTCCGAAAAATTTTAAAACTACATTTCTAATTAGATTTCATGAAAATAAAATTATTTAAACAAAATTTACAGTTTTTTATTAAGAAATAAAAAAGTTACAGCAGTTTTTGTTTGATTTTTAAGAAAAACGCATTATTTCTAAAAAATAAAGTTTTTTTGGTATAATTTTAAAAATAATCGTCCGAGAAATTTTAAAACTACATTTCTAATTAGATTTCATGAAAATAAAATTATTTAAACAAAATTTACATTTTTTTATAAAGAAATAAAAAAGTTTCTGCAGTTTTTGTGTGATTTTTAAGAAAAAGGTTTTTTTGGTATAATTTTAAAAATAATCGACCGAAAAATTTTAAAACTACATTTCTAATTCGATTTCATGAAAATAAAATTATTTAAACAAAATTTACATTTTTTTATAAAGAAATAAAAAAGTTACAGCAGTTTTTGTTTGATTTTTAAGAAAAACGCATTATTTCTAAAAAATAACGTTTTTTTGGTATAATTTTAAAAATAATCGACAGAAAAATTTTAAAACTACATTTCTAATTAGATTTCATGAAACTAAAATTATTTAAACAAAATTTACATTTTTTTATAAAGAAATAAAAAAGTTACAGCAGTTTTTGTTTGATTTTTAAGAAAAACGCATTATTTCTAAAAAATAAAGTTTTTTTGGTATAATTTTAAAAATAATCGACAGAAAAATTTTAAAACTACATTTCTAATTAGATTTCATGAAAATAAAATTATTTAAACAAAATTTACATTTTTTTATAAAGAAATAAAAAAGTTTCTGCAGTTTTTGTGTGATTTTTAAGAAAAACGTTTTTTTTGTATAATTTTAAAAATAATCGTCCGAAAAATTTTAAAACTACATTTCTAATTAGATTTCATGAAAATAAAATTATTTAAACAAAATTTACAGTTTTTTATTAAGAAATAAAAAAGTTACAGCAGTTTTTGTTTGATTTTTAAGAAAAACGCATTATTTCTAAAAAATAACGTTTTTTTGGTATAATTTTAAAAATAATCGTCCGAAAAATTTTAAAACTACATTTCTAATTAGATTTCATGAAAATAAAATTATTTAAACAAAATTTACAGTTTTTTATAAAGAAATAAAAAAGTTTCTGCAGTTTTTGTGTGATTTTTAAGAAAAACGTTTTTTTGGTTTAATTTTAAAAATAATCGACCGAAAAATTTTAAAACTACATTTCTTATTAGATTTCATGAAAATAAAATTATTTAAACAAAATTTACATTTTTTTATAAAGAAATAAAAAAGTTACAGCAGTTTTTGTTTGATTTTTAAGAAAAACGCATTATTTCTAAAAAATAACGTTTTTTTGGTATAATTTTAAAAATAATCGACAGAAAAATTATAAAACTACATTTCTAATTAGATTTCATGAAACTAAAATTATTTAAACAAAATTTACATTTTTTTATAAAGAAATAAAAAAGTTACAGCAGTTTTTGTTTGATTTTTAAGAAAAACGCATTATTTCTAAAAAATAAAGTTTTTTTGGTATAATTTTAAAAATAATCGACAGAAAAATTTTAAAACTACATTTCTAATTAGATTTCATGAAAATAAAATTATTTAAACAAAATTTACATTTTTTTATAAAGAAATAAAAAAGTTTCTGCAGTTTTTGTGTGATTTTTAAGAAAAACGTTTTTTTTGTATAATTTTAAAAATAATCGTCCGAAAAATTTTAAAACTACATTTCTAATTAGATTTCATGAAAATAAAATTATTTAAACAAAATTTACAGTTTTTTATTAAGAAATAAAAAAGTTACAGCAGTTTTTGTTTGATTTTTAAAAAAAACGCATTATTTCTAAAAAATAACGTTTTTTTGATATAATTTTAAAAGTAATCGTCCGAAAAATTTTAAAACTACATTTATAATTAGATTTCATGAAAATAATATTATTTAAACAAAATTTACATTTTTTTATAAAGAAATAAAAAAGTTTCTGCAGTTTTTGTTTGATTTTTAAGAAAAACGCATTATTTCTAAAAAATAACGTTTTTTTGGTATAATTTTAAAAATAATCGACAGAAAAATTTTAAAACTACATTTCTAATTAGATTTCATGAAAATAAAATTATTTAAACAAAATTTACATTTTTTTATAAAGAAATAAAAAAGTTTCTGCAGTTTTTGTGTGATTTTTAAGAAAAACGTTTTTTTGGTATAATTTTAAAAATAATCGACAGAAAAATTTTAAAACTACATTTCTAATTAGATTTCATGAAAATAAAATTATTTAAACAAAATTTACATTTTTTTATAAAGAAATAAAAAAGTTACAGCAGTTTTTGTTTGATTTTTAAGAAAAACGCATTATTTCTAAAAAATAACGTTTTTTTGGTATAATTTTAAAAATAATCGACAGAAAAATTTTAAAACTACATTTCTAATTAGATTTCATGAAAATAAAATTATTTAAACAAAATTTACATTTTTTTATAAAGAAATAAACAGTTTCTGCAGTTTTTATTGATTTTTAAGAAAAACGTTTTTTTGGTATAATTTTAAAAATAATCGTCCGAAAAATTTTAAAACTACATTTCTAATTAGATTTCATGAAAATAAAATTATTTAAACAAAATTTACAGTTTTTTATTAAGAAATAAAAAAGTTACAGCAGTTTTTGTTTGATTTTTAAGAAAAACGCATTATTTCTAAAAAATAAAGTTTTTTTGGTATAATTTTAAAAATAATCGTCCGAGAAATTTTAAAACTACATTTCTAATTAGATTTCATGAAAATAAAATTATTTAAACAAAATTTACATTTTTTTATAAAGAAATAAAAAAGTTTCTGCAGTTTTTGTGTGATTTTTAAGAAAAAGGTTTTTTTGGTATAATTTTAAAAATAATCGACCGAAAAATTTTAAAACTACATTTCTAATTCGATTTCATGAAAATAAAATTATTTAAACAAAATTTACATTTTTTTATAAAGAAATAAAAAAGTTACAGCAGTTTTTGTTTGATTTTTAAGAAAAACGCATTATTTCTAAAAAATAACGTTTTTTTGGTATAATTTTAAAAATAATCGACAGAAAAATTTTAAAACTACATTTCTAATTAGATTTCATGAAACTAAAATTATTTAAACAAAATTTACATTTTTTTATAAAGAAATAAAAAAGTTACAGCAGTTTTTGTTTGATTTTTAAGAAAAACGCATTATTTCTAAAAAATAAAGTTTTTTTGGTATAATTTTAAAAATAATCGACAGAAAAATTTTAAAACTACATTTCTAATTAGATTTCATGAAAATAAAAATTATTTAAACAAAATTTACATTTTTTTATAAAGAAATAAAAAAGTTTCTGCAGTTTTTGTGTGATTTTTAAGAAAAACGTTTTTTTTGTATAATTTTAAAAATAATCGTCCGAAAAATTTTTAAAACTACATTTCTAATTAGATTTCATGAAAATAAAATTATTTAAACAAAATTTACAGTTTTTTATTAAGAAATAAAAAAGTTACAGCAGTTTTTGTTTGATTTTTAAGAAAAACGCATTATTTCTAAAAATAACGTTTTTTTTGGTATAATTTTAAAAATAATCGTCCGAAAAATTTTAAAACTACATTTCTAATTAGATTTCATGAAAATAAAATTATTTAAACAAAATTTACAGTTTTTTATAAAGAAATAAAAAAGTTTCTGCAGTTTTTGTGTGATTTTTAAGAAAAACGTTTTTTTTGGTTTAATTTTAAAAATAATCGACCGAAAAATTTTAAAACTACATTTCTTATTAGATTTCATGAAAATAAAATTATTTAAACAAAATTTACATTTTTTTATAAAGAAATAAAAAAGTTACAGCAGTTTTTGTTTGATTTTTAAGAAAAACGCATTATTTCTAAAAAATAACGTTTTTTTGGTATAATTTTAAAAATAATCGACAGAAAAATGTTAAAACTACATTTCTAATTAGATTTCATGAAACTAAAATTATTTAAACAAAATTTACATTTTTTTATAAAGAAATAAAAAAGTTACAGCAGTTTTTGTTTGATTTTTAAGAAAAACGCATTATTTCTAAAAAATAAAGTTTTTTTGGTATAATTTTAAAAATAATCGACAGAAAAATTTTAAAACTACATTTCTAATTAGATTTCATGAAAATAAAATTATTTAAACAAAATTTACATTTTTTTATAAAGAAATAAAAAAGTTTCTGCAGTTTTTGTGTGATTTTTAAGAAAAACGTTTTTTTTTGTATAATTTTAAAAATAATCGTCCGAAAAATTTTAAAACTACATTTCTAATTAGATTTCATGAAAATAAAATTATTAAACAAAATTTACAGTTTTTT
>CAXARA010000914.1:0-34388 GCA_963971135.1 Stenus bimaculatus | reverse complement strand
AAAAATGTAGTTTTAAAATTTTTCGGACGATTACTTTTAAAATTATATCAAAAAAACGTTATTTTTTAGAAATAATGCGTTTTTCTTAAAAATCAAACAAAAACTGCTGTAACTTTTTTATTTCTTTATAAAAAAATGTAAATTTTGTTTAAATAATTTTATTTTCATGAAATCTAATTAGAAATGTAGTTTTAAAATTTTTCGGTCGATTATTTTAAAATTATACCAAAAAAACGTTTTTCTTAAAAATCACAACACAAAAACTGCAGAAACTTTTTTATTTCTTTATAAAAAAATGTAAATTTTGTTTAAATAATATTATTTTCATGAAATCTAATTAGAAATGTAGTTTTAAAATTTTTCGGACGATTACTTTTAAAATTATATCAAAAAAACGTTATTTTTTAGAAATAATGCGTTTTTCTTAAAAATCAAACAAAAACTGCTGTAACTTTTTTATTTCTTTATAAAAAAATGTAAATTTTGTTTAAATAATTTTATTTTCATGAAATCTAATTAGAAATGTAGTTTTAAAATTTTTCGGTCGATTATTTTTAAAATTATACCAAAAAAACGTTTTTCTTAAAAATCAAACTAAAACTGCTGTAACTTTTTTATTTCTTTATAAAAAAATGTAAATTTTGTTTAAATAATATTATTTACATGAAATCTAATTAGAAATGTAGTTTTAAAATTTTTCGGACGATTACTTTTAAAATTATATCAAAAAAACGTTATTTTTTAGAAATAATGCGTTTTTCTTAAAAATCAAACAAAAACTGCTGTAACTTTTTTATTTCTTTATAAAAAAATGTAAATTTTGTTTAAATAATTTTATTTTCATGAAATCTAATTAGAAATGTAGTTTTAAAATTTTTCGGTCGATTATTTTTAAAATTATACCAAAAAAAACGTTTTTCTTAAAAATCACACAAAAACTGCAGAAACTTTTTTATTTCTTTATAAAAAAATGTAAATTTTGTTTAAATAATTTTATTTTCATGAAATCTAATTAGAAATGTAGTTTTAAAATTTCGGACGATTACTTTTAAAATTATATCAAAAAAACGTTATTTTTTCGAAATAATGCGTTTTTCTTAAAAATCAAACAAAAACTGCTGTAACTTTTTTATTTCTTTATAAAAAAATGTAAATTTTGTTTAAATAATTTTATTTTCATGAAATCTAATTAGAAATGTAGTTTTAAAATTTTCGGTCGATTATTTTTAAAATTATAACAAAAAAACGTTTTTCTTAAAAATCAAACTAAAACTGCTGTAACTTTTTTATTTCTTTATAAAAAAATGTAAATTTTGTTTAAATAATATTATTTTCATGAAATCTAATTAGAAATGTAGTTTTAAAATTTTTCGGACGATTACTTTTAAAATTATATCAAAAAAACGTTATTTTTTAGAAATAATGCGTTTTTCTTAAAAATCAAACAAAAACTGCTGTAACTTTTTTATTTCTTTATAAAAAAATGTAAATTTTGTTTAAATAATTTTATTTTCATGAAATCTAATTAGAAATGTAGTTTTAAAATTTTTCGGTCGATTATTTTTAAAATTATACCAAAAAAACGTTTTTCTTAAAATCACACAAAAACTGCAGAAACTTTTTTATTTCTTTATAAAAAAATGTAAATTTTGTTTAAATAATTTTATTTTCATGAAATCTAATTAGAAATGTAGTTTTAAAATTTTTCGGACGATTACTTTTAAAATTATATCAAAAAAACGTTATTTTTTAGAAATAATGCGTTTTTCTTAAAAATCAAACAAAAACTGCTGTAACTTTTTTATTTCTTTATAAAAAAATGTAAATTTTGTTTAAATAATTTTATTTTCATGAAATCTAATTAGAAATGTAGTTTTAAAATTTTTCGGTCGATTATTTTTAAAATTATACCAAAAAAACGTTTTTCTTAAAAATCACACAAAAACTGCAGAAACTTTTTTATTTCTTTATAAAAAAATGTAAATTTTGTTTAAATAATATTATTTTCATGAAATCTAATTAGAAATGTAGTTTTAAAATTTTTCGGACGATTACTTTTAAAATTATATCAAAAAAACGTTATTTTTTAGAAATAATGCGTTTTTCTTAAAAATCAAACAAAAACTGCTGTAACTTTTTTATTTCTTTATAAAAAAATGTAAATTTTGTTTAAATAATTTTATTTTCATGAAATCTAATTAGAAATGTAGTTTTAAAATTTTTCGGACGATTACTTTTAAAATTATATCAAAAAAACGTTATTTTTAGAAATAATGCGTTTTTCTTAAAAATCAAACAAAAACTGCTGTAACTTTTTTATTTCTTTATAAAAAAATGTAAATTTTGTTTAAATAATTTTATTTTCATGAAATCTAATTAGAAATGTAGTTTTAAAATTTTTCGGTCGATTATTTTTAAAATTATACCAAAAAAACGTTTTTCTTAAAAATCACACAAAAACTGCAGAAACTTTTTTATTTCTTTATAAAAAAATGTAAATTTTGTTTAAATAATATTATTTTCATGAAATCTAATTAGAAATGTAGTTTTAAAATTTTTCGGACGATTACTTTTAAAATTATATCAAAAAAACGTTATTTTTTAGAAATAATGCGTTTTTCTTAAAAATCAAACAAAAACTGCTGTAACTTTTTTATTTCTTTATAAAAAAATGTAAATTTTGTTTAAATAATTTTATTTTCATGAAATCTAATTAGAAATGTAGTTTTAAAATTTTTCGGTCGATTATTTTTAAAATTATACCAAAAAAACGTTTTTCTTAAAAATCAAACTAAAACTGCTGTAACTTTTTTATTTCTTTATAAAAAAATGTAAATTTTGTTTAAATAATATTATTTTCATGAAATCTAATTAGAAATGTAGTTTTAAAATTTTTCGGACGATTACTTTTAAAATTATATCAAAAAAACGTTATTTTTTAGAAATAATGCGTTTTTCTTAAAAATCAAACATAAACTGCTGTAACTTTTTTATTTCTTTATAAAAAAATGTAAATTTTGTTTAAATAATTTTATTTTCATGAAATCTAATTAGAAATGTAGTTTTAAAATTTTTCGGTCGATTATTTTTAAAATTATACCAAAAAAACGTTTTTCTTAAAAATCAAACTAAAACTGCTGTAACTTTTTTATTTCTTTATAAAAAAATGTAAATTTTGTTTAAATAATATTATTTTCATGAAATCTAATTAGAAATGTAGTTTTAAAATTTTTCGGACGATTACTTTTAAAATTATATCAAAAAAACGTTATTTTTTAGAAATAATGCGTTTTTCTTAAAAATCAAACAAAAACTGCTGTAACTTTTTTATTTCTTTATAAAAAAATGTAAATTTTGTTTAAATAATTTTATTTTCATGAAATCTAATTAGAAATGTAGTTTTAAAATTTTTCGGTCGATTATTTTTAAAATTATACCAAAAAAACGTTTTTCTTAAAAATCAAACTAAAACTGCTGTAACTTTTTTATTTCTTTATAAAAAAATGTAAATTTTGTTTAAATAATATTATTTTCATGAAATCTAATTAGAAATGTAGTTTTAAAACTTTTCGGACGATTACTTTTAAAATTATATCAAAAAAACGTTATTTTTTAGAAATAATGCGTTTTTCTTAAAAATCAAACAAAAACTGCTGTAACTTTTTTATTTCTTTATAAAAAAATGTAAATTTTGTTTAAATAATTTTATTTTCATGAAATCTAATTAGAAATGTAGTTTTAAAATTTTTCGGTCGATTATTTTTAAAATTATACCAAAAAAACGTTTTTCTTAAAAATCAAACTAAAACTGCTGTAACTTTTTTATTTCTTTATAAAAAAATGTAAATTTTGTTTAAATAATATTATTTTCATGAAATCTAATTAGAAATGTAGTTTTAAAATTTTTCGGACGATTACTTTTAAAATTATATCAAAAAAACGTTATTTTTTAGAAATAATGCGTTTTTCTTAAAAATCAAACAAAAACTGCTGTAACTTTTTTATTTCTTTATAAAAAAATGTAAATTTTGTTTAAATAATTTTATTTTCATGAAATCTAATTAGAAATGTAGTTTTAAAATTTTTCGGTCGATTATTTTTAAAATTATACCAAAAAAACGTTTTTCTTAAAAATCAAACTAAAACTGCTGTAACTTTTTTATTTCTTTATAAAAAAATGTAAATTTTGTTTAAATAATATTATTTTCATGAAATCTAATTAGAAATGTAGTTTTAAAATTTTTCGGACGATTACTTTTAAAATTATATCAAAAAAACGTTATTTTTTAGAAATAATGCGTTTTTCTTAAAAATCAAACAAAAACTGCTGTAACTTTTTTATTTCTTTATAAAAAAATGTAAATTTTGTTTAAATAATTTTATTTTCATGAAATCTTATTAGAAATGTAGTTTTAAAATTTTTCGGTCGATTATTTTTAAAATTATACCAAAAAAACGTTTTTCTTAAAAATCAAACTAAAACTGCTGTAACTTTTTTATTTCTTTATAAAAAAATGTAAATTTTGTTTAAATAATATTATTTTCATGAAATCTAATTAGAAATGTAGTTTTAAAATTTTTCGGACGATTACTTTTAAAATTATATCAAAAAAACGTTATTTTTTAGAAATAATGCGTTTTTCTTAAAAATCAAACAAAAACTGCTGTAACTTTTTTATTTCTTTATAAAAAAATGTAAATTTTGTTTAAATAATTTTATTTTCATGAAATCTAATTAGAAATGTAGTTTTAAAATTTTTCGGTCGATTATTTTTAAAATTATACCAAAAAAACGTTTTTCTTAAAAATCAAACTAAAACTGCTGTAACTTTTTTATTTCTTTATAAAAAAATGTAAATTTTGTTTAAATAATATTATTTTCATGAAATCTAATTAGAAATGTAGTTTTAAAATTTTTCGGACGATTACTTTTAAAATTATATCAAAAAAACGTTATTTTTTAGAAATAATGCGTTTTTCTTAAAAATCAAACAAAAACTGCTGTAACTTTTTTATTTCTTTATAAAAAAATGTAAATTTTGTTTAAATAATTTTATTTTCATGAAATCTAATTAGAAATGTAGTTTTAAAATTTTTCGGTCGATTATTTTTAAAATTATACCAAAAAAACGTTTTTCTTAAAAATCAAACTAAAACTGCTGTAACTTTTTTATTTCTTTATAAAAAAATGTAAATTTTGTTTAAATAATATTATTTTCATGAAATCTAATTAGAAATGTAGTTTTAAAATTTTTCGGACGATTACTTTTAAAATTATATCAAAAAAACGTTATTTTTTAGAAATAATGCGTTTTTCTTAAAAATCAAACAAAAACTGCTGTAACTTTTTTATTTCTTTATAAAAAAATGTAAATTTTGTTTAAATAATTTTATTTTCATGAAATCTTATTAGAAATGTAGTTTTAAAATTTTTCGGTCGATTATTTTTAAAATTATACCAAAAAAACGTTTTTCTTAAAAATCAAACTAAAACTGCTGTAACTTTTTTATTTCTTTATAAAAAAATGTAAATTTTGTTTAAATAATATTATTTTCATGAAATCTAATTAGAAATGTAGTTTTAAAATTTTTCGGACGATTACTTTTAAAATTATATCAAAAAAACGTTATTTTTTAGAAATAATGCGTTTTTCTTAAAAATCAAACAAAAACTGCTGTAACTTTTTTATTTCTTTATAAAAAAATGTAAATTTTGTTTAAATAATTTTATTTTCATGAAATCTAATTAGAAATGTAGTTTTAAAATTTTTCGGTCGATTATTTTTAAAATTATACCAAAAAAACGTTTTTCTTAAAAATCAAACTAAAACTGCTGTAACTTTTTTATTTCTTTATAAAAAAATGTAAATTTTGTTTAAATAATATTATTTTCATGAAATCTAATTAGAAATGTAGTTTTAAAATTTTTCGGACGATTACTTTTAAAATTATATCAAAAAAACGTTATTTTTTAGAAATAATGCGTTTTTCTTAAAAATCAAACAAAAACTGCTTTAACTTTTTTATTTCTTTATAAAAAAATGTAAATTTTGTTTAAATAATTTTATTTCCATGAAATCTAATTAGAAATGTAGTTTTAAAATTTTTCGGTCGATTATTTTTAAAATTATACCAAAAAAACGTTTTTCTTAAAAATCAAACTAAAACTGCTGTAACTTTTTTATTTCTTTATAAAAAAATGTAAATTTTGTTTAAATAATATTATTTTCATGAAATCTAATTAGAAATGTAGTTTTAAAATTTTTCGGACGATTACTTTTAAAATTATATCAAAAAAACGTTATTTTTTAGAAATAATGCGTTTTTCTTAAAAATCAAACAAAAACTGCTGTAACTTTTTTATTTCTTTATAAAAAAATGTAAATTTTGTTTAAATAATTTTATTTTCATGAAATCTAATTAGAAATGTAGTTTTAAAATTTTTCGGTCAATTATTTTTAAAATTATACCAAAAAAACGTTTTTCTTAAAAATCACACAAAAACTGCAGAAACTTTTTTATTTCTTTATAAAAAAATGTAAATTTTGTTTAAATAATTTTATTTTCATGAAATCTAATTAGAAATGTAGTTTTAAAATTTTTCTTACGATTACTTTTAAAATTATATCAAAAAAACGTTATTTTTTAGAAATAATGCGTTTTTCTTAAAAATCAAACAAAAACTGCTGTAACTTTTTTATTTCTTTATAAAAAAATGTAAATTTTGTTTAAATAATTTTATTTTCATGAAATCTAATTAGAAATGTAGTTTTAAAATTTTTCGGTCGATTATTTTTAAAATTATACCAAAAAAACGTTTTTCTTAAAAATCACACAAAAACTGCAGAAACTTTTTTATTTCTTTATAAAAAAATGTAAATTTTGTTTAAATAATTTTATTTTCATGAAATCTAATTAGAAATGTAGTTTAAAAATTTTTCGGACGATTACTTTTAAAATTATATCAAAAAAACGTTATTTTTTAGAAATAATGCGTTTTTCTTAAAAATCAAACAAAAACTGCTGTAACTTTTTTATTTCTTTATAAAAAAATGTAAATTTTGTTTAGATAATTTTATTTTCATGAAATCTAATTAGAAATGTAGTTTTAAAATTTTTCGGTCGATTATTTTTAAAATTATACCAAAAAAACGTTTTTCTTAAAAATCAAACTAAAACTGCTGTAACTTTTTTATTTCTTTATAAAAAAATGTAAATTTTGTTTAAATAATTTTATTTTCATGAAATCTAATTAGAAATGTAGTTTTAAAATTTTTCGGTCGATTATTTTTAAAATTATACCAAAAAAACGTTTTTCTTAAAAATCAAACTAAAACTGCTGTAACTTTTTTATTTCTTTATAAAAAAATGTAAATTTTGTTTAAATAATATTATTTTCATGAAATCTAATTAGAAATGTAGTTTTAAAATTTTTCGGACGATTACTTTTAAAATTATATCAAAAAAACGTTATTTTTTAGAAATAATGCGTTTTTCTTAAAAATCAAACAAAAACTGCTGTAACTTTTTTATTTCTTTATAAAAAAATGTAAATTTTGTTTAAATAATTTTATTTTCATGAAATCTAATTAGAAATGTAGTTTTAAAATTTTTCGGTCGATTATTTTTAAAATTATACCAAAAAAACGTTTTTCTTAAAAATCAAACAAAAACTGCTGTAACTTTTTTATTTCTTTATAAAAAAATTTAAATTTTGTTTAAATAATTTTATTTTCATGAAATCTAATTAGAAATGTAGTTTTAAAATTTTTCGGTCGATTATTTTTAAAATTATACCAAAAAAACGTTTTTCTTAAAAATCAAACTAAAACTGCTGTAACTTTTTTATTTCTTTATAAAAAAATGTAAATTTTGTTTAAATAATATTATTTTCATGAAATCTAATTAGAAATGTAGTTTTAAAATTTTTCGGACGATTACTTTTAAAATTATATCAAAAAAACGTTATTTTTTAGAAATAATGCGTTTTTCTTAAAAATCAAAGAAAAACTGCTGTAACTTTTTTATTTCTTTATAAAAAAATGTAAATTTTGTTTAAATAATTTTATTTTCATGAAATCTAATTAGAAATGTAGTTTTAAAATTTTTCGGTCGATTATTTTTAAAATTATACCAAAAAAACGTTTTTCTTAAAAATCACACAAAAACTGCAGAAACTTTTTTATTTCTTTATATAAAAATGTAAATTTTGTTTAAATAATTTTATTTTCATGAAATCTAATTAGAAATGTAGTTTTAAAATTTTTCGGACGATTACTTTTAAAATTATATCAAAAAAACGTTATTTTTTAGAAATAATGCGTTTTTCTTAAAAATCAAACAAAAACTGCTGTAACTTTTTTATTTCTTTATAAAAAAATGTAAATTTTGTTTAAATAATTTTATTTTCATGAAATCTAATTAGAAATGTAGTTTTAAAATTTTTCGGTCGATTATTTTTAAAATTATACCAAAAAAAACGTTTTTCTTAAAAATCACACAAAAACTGCAGAAACTTTTTTATTTCTTTATAAAAAAATGTAAATTTTGTTTAAATAATTTTATTTTCATGAAATCTAATTAGAAATGTAGTTTTAAAATTTTTCGGTCGATTATTTTTAAAATTATACCAAAAAAACGTTTTTCTTAAAAATCAAACTAAAACTGCTGTAACTTTTTTATTTCTTTATAAAAAAATGTAAATTTTGTTTAAATAATATTATTTTCATGAAATCTAATTAGAAATGTAGTTTTAAAATTTTTCGGACGATTACTTTTAAAATTATATCAAAAAAACGTTATTTTTTAGAAATAATGCGTTTTTCTTAAAAATCAAACAAAAACTGCTGTAACTTTTTTATTTCTTTATAAAAAAATGTAAATTTTGTTTAAATAATTTTATTTTCATGAAATCTAATTAGAAATGTAGTTTTAAAATTTTTCGGTCGATTATTTTTAAAATTATACCAAAAAAACGTTTTTCTTAAAAATCACACAAAAACTGCAGAAACTTTTTTATTTCTTTATAAAAAAATGTAAATTTTGTTTAAATAATTTTATTTTCATGAAATCTAATTAGAAATGTAGTTTTAAAATTTTTCCGACGATTACTTTTAAAATTATATCAAAAAAACGTTATTTTTTAGAAATAATGCGTTTTTCTTAAAATCAAACAAAAACTGCTGTAACTTTTTTATTTCTTTATAAAAAAATGTAAATTTTGTTTAAATAATTTTATTTTCATGAAATCTAATTAGAAATGTAGTTTTAAAATTTTTCGGTCGATTATTTTTAAAATTATACCAAAAAAACGTTTTTCTTAAAAATCAAACTAAAACTGCTGTAACTTTTTTATTTCTTTATAAAAAAATGTAAATTTTGTTTAAATAATATTATTTTCATGAAATCTAATTAGAAATGTAGTTTTAAAATTTTTCGGACGATTACTTTTAAAATTATATCAAAAAAACGTTATTTTTTAGAAATAATGCGTTTTTCTTAAAAATCAAACAAAAACTGCTGTAACTTTTTTATTTCTTTATAAAAAAATGTAAATTTTGTTTAAATAATTTTATTTTCATGAAATCTAATTAGAAATGTAGTTTTAAAATTTTTCGGTCGATTATTTTTAAAATTATACCAAAAAAACGTTTTTCTTAAAAATCACACAAAAACTGCAGAAACTTTTTTATTTCTTTATAAAAAAATGTAAATTTTGTTTAAATAATTTTATTTTCATGAAATCTAATTAGAAATGTAGTTTTAAAATTTTTCGGACGATTACTTTTAAAATTATATCAAAAAAACGTTATTTTTTAGAAATAATGCGTTTTTCTTAAAAATCAAACAAAAACTGCTGTAACTTTTTTATTTCTTTATAAAAAAATGTAAATTTTGTTTAAATAATTTTATTTTCATGAAATCTAATCTAATTAGAAATGTAGTTTTAAAATTTTTCGGTCGATTATTTTTAAAATTATACCAAAAAAACGTTTTTCTTAAAAATCAAACTAAAACTGCTGTAACTTTTTTATTTCTTTATAAAAAAATGTAAATTTTGTTTAAATAATATTATTTTCATGAAATCTAATTAGAAATGTAGTTTTAAAATTTTTCGGACGATTACTTTTAAAATTATATCAAAAAACGTTATTTTTAGAAATAATGCGTTTTTCTTAAAAATCAAACAAAAACTGCTGTAACTTTTTTATTTCTTTATAAAAAAATGTAAATTTTGTTTAAATAATTTTATTTTCATGAAATCTAATTAGAAATGTAGTTTTAAAATTTTTCGGTCGATTATTTTTTAAAATTATACCAAAAAACGTTTTTCTTAAAAATCACACAAAAACTGCAGAAACTTTTTTATTTCTTTATAAAAAATGTAAATTTTGTTTAAATAATTTTATTTTCATGAAATCTAATTAGAAATGTAGTTTTAAAATTTTTCGGACGATTACTTTTAAAATTATATCAAAAAAAACGTTATTTTTTAGAAATAATGCGGTTTTCTTAAAAATCAAACAAAAACTGCTGTAACTTTTTTATTTCTTTATAAAAAATGTAAATTTTGTTTAAATAATTTTATTTTCATGAAATCTAATTAGAAATGTAGTTTTAAAATTTTTCGGTCGATTATTTTTAAAATTATACCAAAAAAACGTTTTTCTTAAAAATCACACAAAAACTGCAGAAACTTTTTTATTTCTTTATAAAAAAATGTAAATTTTGTTTAAATAATTTTATTTTCATGAAATCTAATTAGAAATGTAGTTTTAAAATTTTTCGGACGATTACTTTTAAAATTATATCAAAAAAACGTTATTTTTTAGAAATAATGCGTTTTTCTTAAAAATCAAACAAAAACTGCTGTAACTTTTTTATTTCTTTATAAAAAAATGTAAATTTTGTTTAAATAATTTTATTTTCATGAAATCTAATTAGAAATGTAGTTTTAAAATTTTTCGGTCGATTATTTTTAAAATTATACCAAAAAAACGTTTTTCTTAAAAATCACACAAAAACTGCAGAAACTTTTTTATTTCTTTATAAAAAAATGTAAATTTTGTTTAAATAATATTATTTTCATGAAATCTAATTAGAAATGTAGTTTTAAAATTTTTCGGACGATTACTTTTAAAATTATATCAAAAAAACGTTATTTTTTAGAAATAATGCGTTTTTCTTAAAATCAAACAAAAACTGCTGTAACTTTTTTATTTCTTTATAAAAAAATGTAAATTTTGTTTAAATAATTTTATTTTCATGAAATCTAATTAGAAATGTAGTTTTAAAATTTTTCGGTCGATTATTTATAAAATTATACCAAAAAAACGTTTTTCTTAAAAATCAAACTAAAACTGCTGTAACTTTTTTATTTCTTTATAAAAAAATGTAAATTTTGTTTAAATAATATTATTTTCATGAAATCTAATTAAAAATGTAGTTTTAAAATTTTTCGGACGATTACTTTTAAAATTATATCAAAAAAACGTTATTTTTTAGAAATAATGCGTTTTTCTTAAAAATCAAACAAAAACTGCTGTAACTTTTTTATTTCTTTATAAAAAAATGTAAATTTTGTTTAAATAATTTTATTTTCATGAAATCTAATTAGAAATGTAGTTTTAAAATTTTTCGGTCGATTATTTTTAAAATTATACCAAAAAAAAACGTTTTCTTAAAAATCACACAAAAACTGCAGAAACTTTTTTATTTCTTTATAAAAAAATGTAAATTTTGTTTAAATAATATTATTTTCATGAAATCTAATTAGAAATGTAGTTTTAAAATTTTTCGGACGATTACTTTTAAAATTATATCAAAAAAACGTTATTTTTTAGAAATAATGCGTTTTTCTTAAAAATCAAACAAAAACTGCTGTAACTTTTTTATTTCTTTATAAAAAAATGTAAATTTTGTTTAAATAATTTTATTTTCATGAAATCTAATTAGAAATGTAGTTTTAAATTTTTCGGTCGATTATTTTTAAAATTATACCAAAAAAACGTTTTTCTTAAAAATCAAACTAAAACTGCTGTAACTTTTTTATTTCTTTATAAAAAAATGTAAATTTTGTTTAAATAATATATTTACATGAAATATAATTAGAAATGTAGTTTTAAAATTTTTCGGACGATTACTTTTAAAATTATATCAAAAAAACGTTATTTTTTAGAAATAATGCGTTTTTCTTAAAAATCAAACAAAAACTGCTGTAACTTTTTTATTTCTTTATAAAAAAATGTAAATTTTGTTTAATAAATTTTATTTTCATGAAATCTAATTAGAAATGTAGTTTTAAAATTTTTCGGTCGATTATTTTTAAAATTATACCAAAAAAACGTTTTTCTTAAAAATCACACAAAAACTGCAGAAACTTTTTTATTTCTTTATAAAAAAATGTAAATTTTGTTTAAATAATTTTATTTTCATGAAATCTAATTAGAAATGTAGTTTTAAAATTTTTCGGACGATTACTTTTAAAATTATATCAAAAAAACGTTATTTTTTCGAAATAATGCGTTTTTCTTAAAAATCAAACAAAAACTGCTGTAACTTTTTTATTTCTTTATAAAAAAATGTAAATTTTGTTTAAATAATTTTATTTTCATGAAATCTAATTAGAAATGTAGTTTTAAAATTTTTCGGTCGATTATTTTTAAAATTATAACAAAAAACGTTTTTCTTAAAAATCAAACTAAAACTGCTGTAACTTTTTTATTTCTTGATAAAAAAATGTAAATTTTGTTTAAATAATATTATTTTCATGAAATCTAATTAGAAATGTAGTTTTAAAATTTTTCGGACGATTACTTTTAAAATTATATCAAAAAAACGTTATTTTTTAGAAATAATGCGTTTTTCTTAAAAATCAAACAAAAACTGCTGTAACTTTTTTATTTCTTTATAAAAAAATGTAAATTTTGTTTAAATAATTTTATTTTCATGAAATCTAATTAGAAATGTAGTTTTAAAATTTTTCGGTCGATTATTTTTAAAATTATACCAAAAAAACGTTTTTCTTAAAAATCACACAAAAACTGCAGAAACTTTTTTATTTCTTTATAAAAAAATGTAAATTTTGTTTAAATAATTTTATTTTCATGAAATCTAATTAGAAATGTAGTTTTAAAATTTTTCGGACGATTACTTTTAAAATTATATCAAAAAAACGTTATTTTTTAGAAATAATGCGTTTTTCTTAAAAATCAAACAAAAACTGCTGTAACTTTTTTATTTCTTTATAAAAAAATGTAAATTTTGTTTAAATAATTTTATTTTCATGAAATCTAATTAGAAATGTAGTTTTAAAATTTTTCGGTCGATTATTTTTAAAATTATACCAAAAAAACTTTTTTCTTAAAAATCACACAAAAACTGCAGAAACTTTTTTATTTTTTTATAAAAAAATGTAAATTTTGTTTAAATAATATTATTTTCATGAAATCTAATTAGAAATGTAGTTTTAAAATTTTTCGGACGATTACTTTTAAAATTATATCAAAAAAACGTTATTTTTTAGAAATAATGCGTTTTTCTTAAAAATCAAACAAAAACTGCTGTAACTTTTATATTTCTTTATAAAAAAATGTAAATTTTGTTTAAATAATATTATTTTTATGAAATCTAATTAGAAATGTAGTTTTAAAATTTTTCGGACGATTACTTTTAAAATTATATCAAAAAAACGTTATTTTTTAGAAATAATGCGTTTTTCTTAAAAATCAAACAAAAACTGCTGTAACTTTTTTAGTTCTTTATAAAAAAATGTAAATTTTGTTTAAATAATTTTATTTTCATGAAATCTAATTAGAAATGTAGTTTTAAAATTTTTCGGTCGATTATTTTTAAAATTATACCAAAAAAACGTTTTTCTTAAAAATCACACAAAAACTGCAGAAACTTTTTTATTTCTTTATAAAAAAATGTAAATTTTGTTTAAATAATATTATTTTCATGAAATCTAATTAGAAATGTAGTTTTAAAATTTTTCGGACGATTACTTTTAAAATTATATCAAAAAAACGTTATTTTTTAGAAATAATGCGTTTTTCTTAAAAATCAAACAAAAACTGCTGTAACTTTTTTATTTCTTTATAAAAAAATGTAAATTTTGTTTAAATAATTTTATTTTCATGAAATCTAATTAGAAATGTAGTTTTAAAATTTTTCGGACGATTACTTTTAAAATTATATCAAAAAAACGTTATTTTTTAGAAATAATGCGTTTTTCTTAAAAATCAAACAAAAACTGCTGTAACTTTTTTATTTCTTTATAAAAAAATGTAAATTTTGTTTAAATAAATTTATTTTCATGAAATCTAATTAGAAATGTAGTTTTAAAATTTTTCGGTCGATTATTTTTAAAATTATACCAAAAAAACGTTTTTCTTAAAAATCAAACTAAAACTGCTGTAACTTTTTTATTTCTTTATAAAAAAATGTAAATTTTGTTTAAATAATATTATTTTCATGAAATCTAATTAGAAATGTAGTTTTAAAATTTTTCGGACGATTACTTTTAAAATTATATCAAAAAAACGTTATTTTTTAGAAATAATGCGTTTTTCTTAAAAATCAAACAAAAACTGCTGTAACTTTTTTATTTCTTTATAAAAAAATGTAAATTTTGTTTAAATAATATTATTTTCATGAAATCTAATTAGAAATGTAGTTTTAAAATTTTTCGGACGATTACTTTTAAGATTATATCAAAAAAACGTAATTTTTTAGAAATAATGCGTTTTTCTTAAAAATCAAACAAAAACTGCTGTAACTTTTTTATTTCTTTATAAAAAAATGTAAATTTTGTTTAAATAATTTTATTTTCATGAAATCTAATTAGAAATGTAGTTTTAAAATTTTTCGGTCGATTATTTTTAAAATTATACCAAAAAAACATTTTTCTTAAAAATCAAACTAAAACTGCTGTAACTTTTTTATTTCTTTATAAAAAAATGTAAATTTTGTTTAAATAATATTATTTTCATGAAATCTAATTAGAAATGTAGTTTTAAAATTTTTCGGATGATTACTTTTAAAATTATATCAAAAAAACGTTATTTTTTAGAAATAATGCGTTTTTCTTAAAAATCAAACAAAAACTGCTGTAACTTTTTTATTTCTTTATAAAAAAATGTAAATTTTGTTTAAATAATTTTATTTTCATAAAATCTAATTAGAAATGTAGTTTTAAAATTTTTCGGTCGATTATTTTTAAAATTATACCAAAAAAACGTTTTTCTTAAAAATCACACAAAAACTGCAGAAACTTTTTTATTTCTTTATAAAAAAATGTAAATTTTGTTTAAATAATTTTATTTTCATGAAATCTAATTAGAAATGTAGTTTTAAAATTTTTCGGACGATTACTTTTAAAATTATATCAAAAAAACGTTATTTTTTAGAAATAATGCGTTTTTCTTAAAAATCAAACAAAAACTGCTGTAACTTTTTTATTTCTTTATAAAAAAATGTAAATTTTGTTTAAATAATTTTATTTTCATGAAATCTAATTAGAAATGTAGTTTTAAAATTTTTCGGTCGATTATTTTTAAAATTATACCAAAAAAACGTTTTTCTTAAAAATCACACAAAAACTGCAGAAACTTTTTTATTTTTTTATAAAAAAATGTAAATTTTGTTTAAATAATTTTATTTTCATGAAATCTAATTAGAAATGTAGTTTTAAAATTTTTCGGACGATTACTTTTAAAATTATATCAAAAAAACGTTATTTTTTAGAAATAATGCGTTTTTCTTAAAAATCAAACAAAAACTGCTGTAACTTTTTTATTTCTTTATAAAAAAATGTAAATTTTGTTTAAATAATTTTATTTTCATGAAATCTAATTAGAAATGTAGTTTTAAAATTTTTCGGTCGATTATTTTTAAAATTATACCAAAAAAACGTTTTTCTTAAAAATCACACAAAAACTGCAGAAACTTTTTTATTTCTTTATAAAAAAATGTAAATTTTGTTTAAATAATATTATTTTCATGAAATCTAATTAGAAATGTAGTTTTAAAATTTTTCGGACGATTACTTTTAAAATTATATCAAAAAAACGTTATTTTTTAGAAATAATGCGTTTTTCTTAAAAATCAAACAAAAACTGCTGTAATTTTTTTATTTCTTTATAAAAAAATGTAAATTTTCTTTAAATAATATTATTTTCATGAAATCTAATTAGAAATGTAGTTTTAAAATTTTTCGGACGATTACTTTTAAAATTATATCAAAAAAACGTTATTTTTTAGAAATAATGCGTTTTTCTTAAAAATCAAACAAAAACTGCTGTAACTTTTTTATTTCTTTATAAAAAAATGTAAATTTTGTTTAAATAATTTTATTTTCATGAAATCTAATTAGAAATGTAGTTTTAAAATTAATCGGTCGATTATTTTTAAAATTATACCAAAAAAACGTTTTTCTTAAAAATGACACAAAAACTGCAGAAACTTTTTTATTTCTTTATAAAAAAATGTAAATTTTGTTTAAATAATATTATTTTCATGAAATCTAATTAGAAATGTAGTTTTAAAATTTTTCGGACGATTACTTTTAAAATTATATCAAAAAAAACGTTATTTTTTAGAAATAATGCGTTTTTCTTAAAAATCTAACAAAAACTGCTGTAACTTTTTTATTTCTTTATAAAAAAATGTAAATTTTGTTTAAATAATTTTATTTTCATGAAATCTAATTAGAAATGTAGTTTTAAAATTTTTCGGTCGATTATTTTTAAAATTATACCAAAAAAACGTTTTTCTTAAAAATCAAACTAAAACTGCTGTAACTTTTTTATTTCTTTATAAAAAAATGTAAATTTTGTTTAAATAATATTATTTTCATGAAATCTAATTAGAAATGTAGTTTTAAAATTTTTCGGACGATTACTTTTAAAATTATATCAAAAAAACGTTATTTTTTAGAAATAATGCGTTTTTCTTAAAAATCAAACAAAAACTGCTGTAACTTTTTTATTTCTTTATAAAAAAATGTAAATTTTGTTTAAATAATTTTATTTTCATGAAATCTAATTAGAAATGTAGTTTTAAAATTTTTCGGTCGATTATTTTTAAAATTATACCAAAAAAACGTTTTTCTTAAAAATCACACAAAAACTGCAGAAACTTTTTTATTTCTTTATAAAAAAATGTAAATTTTGTTTAAATAATATTATTTTCATGAAATCTAATTAGAAATGTAGTTTTAAAATTTTTCGGACGATTACTTTTAAAATTATATCAAAAAAACGTTATTTTTTAGAAATAATGCGTTTTTCTTAAAAATCAAACAAAAACTGCTGTAACTTTTTTATTTCTTTATAAAAAAATGTAAATTTTGTTTAAATAATTTTATTTTCATGAAATCTAATTAGAAATGTAGTTTTAAAATTTTTCGGTCGATTATTTTTAAAATTATACCAAAAAAACGTTTTTCTTAAAAATCAAACTAAAACTGCTGTAACTTTTTTATTTCTTTATAAAAAAATGTAAATTTTGTTTAAATAATATTATTTTCATGAAATCTAATTAGAAATGTAGTTTTAAAATTTTTCGGACGATTACTTTTAAAATTATATCAAAAAAACGTTATTTTTTAGAAATAATGCGTTTTTAAGAAAAATCAAACAAAAACTGCTGTAACTTTTTTATTTCTTTATAAAAAAATGTAAATTTTGTTTAAATAATTTTATTTTCATGAAATCTAATTAGAAATGTAGTTTTAAAATTTTTCGGTCGATTATTTTTAAAATTATACCAAAAAAACGTTTTTCTTAAAAATCAAACTAAAACTGCTGTAACTTTTTTATTTCTTTATAAAAAAATGTAAATTTTGTTTAAATAATATTATTTTCATGAAATCTAATTAGAAATGTAGTTTTAAAATTTTTCGGACGATTACTTTTAAAATTATATCAAAAAAACGTTATTTTTTAGAAATAATGCGTTTTTCTTAAAAATCAAACAAAAACTGCTGTAACTTTTTTATTTCTTTATAAAAAAATGTAAATTTTGTTTAAATAATTTTATTTTCATGAAATCTAATTAGAAATGTAGTTTTAAAATTTTTCGGTCGATTATTTTTAAAATTATACCAAAAAAACGTTTTTCTTAAAAATCACACAAAAACTGCAGAAACTTTTTTATTTCTTTATAAAAAAATGTAAATTTTGTTTAAATAATATTATTTTCATGAAATCTAATTAGAAATGTAGTTTTAAAATTTTTCGGACGATTACTTTTAAAATTATATCAAAAAAACGTTATTTTTTAGAAATAATGCGTTTTTCTTAAAAATCAAACAAAAACTGCTGTAACTTTTTTATTTCTTTATAAAAAAATGTAAATTTTGTTTAAATAATTTTATTTTCATGAAATCTAATTAGAAATGTAGTTTTAAAATTTTTCGGTCGATTATTTTTAAAATTATACCAAAAAAACGTTTTTCTTAAAAATCAAACTAAAACTGCTGTAACTTTTTTATTTCTTTATAAAAAAATGTAAATTTTATTTAAATAATATTATTTTCATGAAATCTAATTAGAAATGTAGTTTTAAAATTTTTCGGACGATTACTTTTAAAATTATATCAAAAAAACGTTATTTTTTAGAAATAATGCGTTTTTCTTAAAAATCAAACAAAAACTGCTGTAACTTTTTTATTTCTTTATAAAAAAATGTAAATTTTGTTTAAATAATTTTATTTTAATAAAATCTAATTAGAAATGTAGTTTTAAAATTTTTCGGTGATTATTTTTAAAATTATACCAAAAAAACGTTTTTCTTAAAAATGACACAAAAACTGCAGAAACTTTTTTATTTCTTTATAAAAAAATGTAAATTTTGTTTAAATAATATTATTTTCATGAAATCTAATTAGAAATGTAGTTTTAAAATTTTTCGGACGATTACTTTTAAAATTATATCAAAAAAAACGTTATTTTTTAGAAATAATGCGTTTTTCTTAAAAATCAAACAAAAACTGCTGTAACTTTTTTATTTCTTTATAAAAAAATGTAAATTTTGTTTAAATAATTTTATTTTCATGAAATCTAATTAGAAATGTAGTTTTAAAATTTTTCGGTCAATTATTTTTAAAATTATACCAAAAAACGTTTTTCTTAAAAATCAAACTAAAACTGCTGTAACTTTTTTATTTCTTTATAAAAAAATGTAAATTTTGTTTAAATAATATTATTTTCATGAAATCTAATTAGAAATGTAGTTTTAAAATTTTTCGGACGATTACTTTTAAAATTATATCAAAAAAACGTTATTTTTTAGAAATAATGCGTTTTTCTTAAAAATCAAACAAAAACTGCTGTAACTTTTTTATTTCTTTATAAAAAAATGTAAATTTTGTTTAAATAATTTTATTTTCATGAAATCTAATTAGAAATGTAGTTTTAAAATTTTTCGGTCGATTATTTTTAAAATTATACCAAAAAAACGTTTTTCTTAAAAATCACACAAAAACTGCAGAAACTTTTTATTTCTTTATAAAAAAATGTAAATTTTGTTTAAATAATATTATTTTCATGAAATCTAATTAGAAATGTAGTTTTAAAATTTTTCGGACGATTACTTTTAAAATTATATCAAAAAAACGTTATTTTTTAGAAATAATGCGTTTTTCTTAAAATCAAACAAAAACTGCTGTAACTTTTTTATTTCTTTATAAAAAAATGTAAATTTTGTTTAAATAATTTTATTTTCATGAAATCTAATTAGAAATGTAGTTTTAAAATTTTTCGGTCGATTATTTTTAAAATTATACCAAAAAAACGTTTTTCTTAAAAATCAAACTAAAACTGCTGTAACTTTTTTATTTCTTTATAAAAAAATGTAAATTTTGTTTAAATAATATTATTTTCATGAAATCTAATTAGAAATGTAGTTTTAAAATTTTTCGGACGATTACTTTTAAAATTATATCAAAAAAACGTTATTTTTTAGAAATAATGCGTTTTTCTTAAAAATCAAACAAAAACTGCTGTAACTTTTTTATTTCTTTATAAAAAAATGTAAATTTTGTTTAAATAATTTTATTTTCATGAAATCTAATTAGAAATGTAGTTTTAAAATTTTTCGGTCGATTATTTTTAAAATTATACCAAAAAAACGTTTTTCTTAAAAATCAAACTAAAACTGCTGTAACTTTTTTATTTCTTTATAAAAAAATGTAAATTTTGTTTAAATAATATTATTTTCATGAAATCTAATTAGAAATGTAGTTTTAAAATTTTTCGGACGATTACTTTTAAAATTATATCAAAAAAACGTTATTTTTTAGAAATAATGCGTTTTTCTTAAAAATCAAACAAAAACTGCTGTAACTTTTTTATTTCTTTATAAAAAAATGTAAATTTTGTTTAAATAATTTTATTTTCATGAAATCTAATTAGAAATGTTGTTTTAAAATTTTTCGGTCGATTATTTTTAAAATTATACCAAAAAAACGTTTTTCTTAAAAATCAAACTAAAACTGCTGTAACTTTTTTATTTCTTTATAAAAAAATGTAAATTTTGTTTAAATAATATTATTTTCATGAAATCTAATTAGAAATGTAGTTTTAAAATTTTTCGGACGATTACTTTTAAAATTATATCAAAAAAACGTTATTTTTTAGAAATAATGCGTTTTTCTTAAAAATCAAACAAAAACTGCTGTAACTTTTTTATTTCTTTATAAAAAAATGTAAATTTTGTTTAAATAATTTTATTTTCATGAAATCTAATTAGAAATGTAGTTTTAAAATTTTTCGGTCGATTATTTTTAAAATTATACCAAAAAAAAACGTTTTTCTTAAAAATCACACAAAAACTGCAGAAACTTTTTTATTTCTTTATAAAAAAATGTAAATTTTGTTTAAATAATATTATTTTCATGAAATCTAATTAGAAATGTAGTTTTAAAATTTTTCGGACGATTACTTTTAAAATTATATCAAAAAAACGTTATTTTTTAGAAATAATGCGTTTTTCTTAAAAATCAAACAAAAACTGCTGTAACTTTTTTATTTCTTTATAAAAAAATGTAAATTTTGTTTAAATAATTTTATTTTCATGAAATCTAATTAGAAATGTAGTTTTAAAATTTTTCGGTCGATTATTTTTAAAATTATACCAAAAAAACGTTTTTCTTAAAAATCAAACTAAAACTGCTGTAACTTTTTTATTTCTTTATAAAAAAATGTAAATTTTGTTTAAATAATATTATTTTCATGAAATCTAATTAGAAATGTAGTTTTAAAATTTTTCGGACGATTACTTTTAAAATTATATCAAAAAAACGTTATTTTTTAGAAATAATGCGTTTTTCTTAAAAATCAAACAAAAACTGCTGTAACTTTTTTATTTCTTTATAAAAAAATGTAAATTTTGTTTAAATAATTTTATTTTCATGAAATCTAATTATAAATGTAGTTTTAAAATTTTTCGGTCGATTATTTTTAAAATTATACCAAAAAAACGTTTTTCTTAAAAATCAAACTAAAACTGCTGTAACTTTTTTATTTCTTTATAAAAAAATGTAAATTTTGTTTAAATAATATTATTTTCATGAAATCTAATTAGAAATGTAGTTTTAAAATTTTTCGGACGATTACTTTTAAAATTATATCAAAAAAACGTTATTTTTTAGAAATAATGCGTTTTTCTTAAAATCAAACAAAAACTGCTGTAACTTTTTTATTTCTTTATAAAAAAATGAAAATTTTGTTTAAATAATTTTATTTTCATGAAATCTAATTAGAAATGTAGTTTTAAATTTTTTCGGTCGATTATTTTTAAAATTATACCAAAAAAACGTTTTTCTTAAAAATCACACAAAAACTGCAGAAACTTTTTTATTTCTTTATATAAAAATGCAAATTTTAATTAAATAATTTTATTTTCATGAAATCTAATTAGAAATGTAGTTTTAAAATTTTTCGGACGATTACTTTTAAAATTATATCAAAAAAACGTTATTTTTTAGAAATAATGCGTTTTTCTTAAAAATCAAACAAAAACTGCTGTAACTTTTTTATTTCTTTATAAAAAAATGTAAATTTTGTTTAAATAATTTTATTTTCATGAAATCTAATTAGAAATGTAGTTTTAAAATTTTTCGGTCGATTATTTTTAAAATTATACCAAAAAAACGTTTTTCTTAAAAATCAAACTAAAACTGCTGTAACTTTTTTATTTCTTTATAAAAAAATGTAAATTTTGTTTAAATAATATTATTTTCATGAAATCTAATTAGAAATGTAGTTTTAAAATTTTTCGGACGATTACTTTTAAAATTATATCAAAAAAACGTTATTTTTTAGAAATAATGCGTTTTTCTTAAAAATCAAACAAAAACTGCTGTAACTTTTTTATTTCTTTATAAAAAAATGTAAATTTTGTTTAAATAATTTTATTTTCATGAAATCTAATTAGAAATGTAGTTTTAAAATTTTTCGGTCGATTATTTTTAAAATTATACCAAAAAAACGTTTTTCTTAAAAATCACACAAAAACTGCAGAAACTTTTTTATTTCTTTATAAAAAAATGTAAATTTTGTTTAAATAATTTTATTTTCATGAAATCTAATTAGAAATGTAGTTTTAAAATTTTTCGGACGATTACTTTTAAAATTATATCAAAAAAACGTTATTTTTTAGAAATAATGCGTTTTTCTTAAAAATCAAACAAAAACTGCTGTAACTTTTTTATTTCTTTATAAAAAAATGTAAATTTTGTTTAAATAATTTTATTTTCATGAAATCTAATTAGAAATGTAGTGAAATCTAATTAGAAATGTAGTTTTAAAATTTTTCGGTCGATTATTTTAAAATTATACCACAAAAACGTTTTTCTTAAAAATCACACAAAAACTGCAGAAACTTTTTTATTTCTTTATAAAAAAATGTAAATTTTGTTTAAATAATTTTATTTTCATGAATCTAATTAGAAATGTAGTTTTAAATTTTTCGGACGATTACTTTTAAAATTATATCAAAAAAACGTTATTTTTAGAAATAATGCGTTTTTCTTAAAAATCAAACAAAAACTGCTGTAACTTTTTTATTTCTTTATAAAAAAATGTAAATTTTGTTTAAATATTTTTATTTTCATGAAATCTAATTAGAAATGTAGTTTTAAAATTTTTCGGTCGATTATTTTTAAAATTATACCAAAAAAACGTTTTCTTAAAATCAAACTAAAACTGCTGTAACTTTTTTATTTCTTTATAAAAAAATGTAAATTTTGTTTAAATAATATTATTTTCATGAAATCTAATTAGAAATGTAGTTTTAAAATTTTTCGGACGATTACTTTTAAAATTATATCAAAAAAACGTTATTTTTTAGAAATAATGCGTTTTCTTAAAAATCAAACAAAAACTGCTGTAACTTTTTTATTTCTTTATAAAAAATGTAAATTTTGTTTAAATAATTTTATTTTCATGAAATCTAATTAGAAATGTAGTTTTAAAATTTTTCGGTCGATTATTTTTAAAATTATACCAAAAAAACGTTTTTCTTAAAAATCAAACTAAAACTGCTGTAACTTTTTATTTCTTATAAAAAAATGTAAATTTTGTTTAAATAATATTATTTTCATGAAATTTAATTAGAAATGTAGTTTTAAAATTTTTCGGACGATTACTTTTAAAATTATATCAAAAAACGTTATTTTTTAGAATAATGCGTTTTTCTTAAAATCAAACAAAAACTGCTGTAACTTTTTATTTCTTTATAAAAAAATGTAAATTTTGTTTAAATAATTTTATTTTCATGAAATCTAATTAGAAATGTAGTTTTAAATTTTTTCGGTCGATTATTTTAAAATTATACCAAAAAAAACGTTTTTCTTAAAAATCACACAAAAACTGCAGAAACTTTTTTATTTCTTTATAAAAAATGTAAATTTTGTTTAAATAATATTATTTTCATGAAATCTAATTAGAAATGTAGTTTTAAATTTTTCGGACGATTACTTTTAAATTATATCAAAAAAACGTTATTTTTTAGAAATAATGCGTTTTTCTTAAAAATCAAACAAAAACTGCTGTAACTTTTTTATTTCTTTATAAAAAAATGTAAATTTTGTTTAAATAATTTTATTTTCATGAAATCTAATTAGAAATGTAGTTTTAAAATTTTTCGGTCGATTATTTATAAAATTATACCAAAAAACGTTTTTCTTAAAAATCAAACTAAAACTGCTGTAACTTTTTTATTTCTTTATAAAAAAATGTAAATTTTATTTAAATAATATTATTTTCATGAAATCTAATTAAAAATGTAGTTTTAAAATTTTTCGGACGATTACTTTTAAATTATATCAAAAAAACGTTATTTTTTTAGAAATAATGCGTTTTCTTAAAAATCAAACAAAACTGCTGTAACTTTTTTATTTCTTTATAAAAAAATGTAAATTTTGTTTAAATAATTTTATTTTCATGAAATCTAATTAGAAATGTAGTTTTAAAATTTTCGGTCGATTATTTTTAAAATTATACCAAAAAAACGTTTTTCTTAAAAATCACACAAAAACTGCAGAAACTTTTTTATTTCTTTTTAAAAAATGTAAATTTTGTTTAAATAATATTATTTTCATGAAATCTAATTAGAAATGTAGTTTTAAAATTTTTCGGACGATTACTTTTAAAATTATATCAAAAAAACGTTATTTTTAGAAATAATGCGTTTTTCTTAAAAATCAAACAAAAACTGCTGTAACTTTTTTATTTCTTTATAAAAAAATGTAAATTTTGTTTAAATAATTTTATTTTCATGAAATCTAATTAGAAATGTAGTTTTAAAATTTTTCGGTCGATTATTTTTAAAATTATAACAAAAAAACGTTTTTCTTAAAAATCAAACTAAAACTGCTGTAACTTTTTTATTTCTTTATAAAAAAATGTAAATTTTGTTTAAATAATATTATTTTCATGAAATCTAATTAGAATGTAGTTTTAAAATTTTTCGGACGATACTTTTAAAATTATATCAAAAAAACGTTATTTTTTAGAAATAATGCGTTTTTCTTAAAATCAAACAAAAACTGCTGTAACTTTTTTATTTCTTTATAAAAAAATGTAATTTTGTTTAAATAATTTTATTTTCATGAAATCTAATTAGAAATGTAGTTTTTAAAATTTTTCGGTCGATTATTTTTAAAATTATACCAAAAAAACGTTTTTCTTAAAAATCACACAAAAACTGCAGAAACTTTTTTATTCTTTATAAAAAAATGTAAATTTTGTTTAAATAATTTTATTTTCATGAAATCTAATTAGAAATGTAGTTTTAAAATTTTCGGACGATTACTTTTAAAATTATATCAAAAAAACGTTATTTTTAGAAATAATGCGTTTTTCTTAAAAATCAAACAAAAACTGCTGTAACTTTTTTATTTCTTTATAAAAAAATGTAAATTTTGTTTAAATAATTTTATTTTCATGAAATCTAATTAGAAATGTAGTTTAAAATTTTTCGGTCGATTATTTTTAAAATTATACCAAAAAAACGTTTTTCTTAAAATCAAACTAAAACTGCTGTAACTTTTTTATTTCTTTATAAAAAATGTAAATTTTGTTTAAATAATATTATTTTCATGAAATCTAATTAGAAATGTAGTTTTAAAATTTTTCGGACGATTACTTTTAAAATTATATCAAAAAAACGTTATTTTTTAGAAATAATGCGTTTTTCTTAAAAATCAAACAAAAACTGCTGTTACTTTTTATTTCTTTATAAAAAAATGTAAATTTTGTTTAAATAATTTTATTTTCATGAAATCTAATTAGAAATGTAGTTTTAAAATTTTCGGTTGATTATTTTTTAAATTATACCAAAAAAACGTTTTTCTTAAAAATCAAACTAAAACTGCTGTAACTTTTTTATTTCTTTATAAAAAAATGTAAATTTTGTTTAAATAATATTATTTCATGAAATCTAATTAGAAATGTAGTTTTAAAATTTTTCGGACGATTACTTTTAAAATTATATCAAAAAAACGTTATTTTTTAGAAATAATGCGTTTTTATTAAAAATCAAACAAAAACTGCTGTAACTTTTTTATTTCTTTATAAAAAATGTAAATTTTGTTTAAATAATTTTATTTTCATGAAATATAATTAGAAATGTAGTTTTAAAATTTTTCGGTCGATTATTTTTAAAATTATACCAAAAAAACGTTTTTCTTAAAATCACACAAAAACTGCAAAAACTTTTTTATTTCTTTATATAAAATTGCAAATTTTGTTTAAATAATTTTATTTTCATGAAATCTAATTAGAAATGTAGTTTTAAAATTTTTCGGACGATTACTTTTAAAATTATATCAAAAAAACGTTATTTTTTAGAAATAATGCGTTTTTCTTAAAAATCAAACAAAAACTGCTGTAACTTTTTTATTTCTTTATAAAAAAATGTAAATTTTGTTTAAATAATTTTATTTTCATGAAATCTAATTAGAAATGTAGTTTTAAAATTTTTCGGTCGATTATTTTTAAAATTATACCAAAAAACGTTTTTCTTAAAATCAAAACTAAAACTGCTGTAACTTTTTTATTTCTTTATAAAAAAATGTAAATTTTGTTTAAATAATATTATTTTCATGAATCTAATTAGAAATGTAGTTTTAAAATTTTTCGGACGATTACTTTTAAAATTATATCAAAAAAACGTTATTTTTTAGAAATAATGCGTTTTTCTTAAAAATCAAACAAAAACTGCTGTAACTTTTTTATTTCTTTATAAAAAAATGTAAATTTTGTTTAAATAATTTTATTTCATGAAATCTAATTAGAAATGTAGTTTTAAAATTTTTCGGTCGATTATTTATAAAATTATACCAAAAAAACGTTTTCTTAAAAATCAAACTAAAACTGCTGTAACTTTTTTATTTCTTTATAAAAAAATGTAAATTTTGTTTAAATAATATTATTTTCATGAAATCTAATTAAAAATGTAGTTTTAAATTTTTCGGACGATTACTTTTAAAATTATATCAAAAAAACGTTATTTTTAGAAATAATGCGTTTTTCTTAAAAATCAAACAAAAACTGCTGTAACTTTTTTATTTCTTTATAAAAAATGTAAATTTTGTTTAATTATTTTCATGAAATCTAATTAGAAATGTAGTTTTAAAATTTTTCGGTCGATTATTTTTAAAATTATACCAAAAAAACGTTTTTCTTAAAAATCACACAAAAACTGCAGAAACTTTTTTATTTCTTTATAAAAAAATGTAAATTTTGTTTAAATAATATTATTTTCATGAAATCTAATTAGAAATGTAGTTTTAAAATTTTTCGGACGATTACTTTTAAAATTATATCAAAAAAACGTTATTTTTTAGAAATAATGCGTTTTTCTTAAAAATCAAACAAAAACTGCTGTAACTTTTTTATTTCTTTATAAAAAAATGTAAATTTTGTTTAAATAATTTTATTTTCATGAAATCTAATTAGAAATGTAGTTTTAAAATTTTTCGGTCGATTATTTTTAAAATTATAACAAAAAAACGTTTTTCTTAAAAATCAAACTAAAACTGCTGTAACTTTTTTATTTCTTTATAAAAAAATGTAAATTTTGTTTAAATAGAATTATTTTCATGAAATCTAATTAGAAATGTAGTTTTAAAATTTTTCGGACGATTACTTTTAAAATTATATCAAAAAAACGTTATTTTTTAGAAATAATGCGTTTTTCTTAAAAATCAAACAAAAACTGCTGTAACTTTTTTATTTCTTTATAAAAAAATGTAAATTTTGTTTAAATAATTTTATTTTCATGAAATCTAATTAGAAATGTAGTTTTAAAATTTTTCGGTCGATTATTTTTAAAATTATACCAAAAAAACGTTTTTCTTAAAAATCACACAAAAACTGCAGAAACTTTTTTATTTCTTTATAAAAAAATGTAAATTTTGTTTAAATAATTTTATTTTCATGAAATCTAATTAGAAATGTAGTTTTAAAATTTTTCGGACGATTACTTTTAAAATTATATCAAAAAAACGTTATTTTTTAGAAATAATGCGTTTTTCTTAAAAATCAAACAAAAACTGCTGTAACTTTTTTATTTCTTTATAAAAAAATGTAAATTTTGTTTAAATAATTTTATTTTCATGAAATCTAATTAGAAATGTAGTTTTAAAATTTTTCGGTCGATTATTTTTAAAATTATACCAAAAAAACGTTTTTCTTAAAATCAAACTAAAACTGCTGTAACTTTTTTATTTCTTTATAAAAAAATGTAAATTTTGTTTAAATAATATTATTTTCATGAAATCTAATTAGAAATGTAGTTTTAAAATTTTTCGGACGATTACTTTTAAAATTATATCAAAAAAACGTTATTTTTTAGAAATAATGCGTTTTTCTTAAAAATCAAACAAAACTGCTGTTACTTTTTTATTTCTTTATAAAAAAATGTAAATTTTGTTTAAATAATTTTATTTTCATGAAATCTAATTAGAAATGTAGTTTTAAAATTTTTCGGTCGATTATTTTTAAAATTATACCAAAAAAACGTTTTTCTTAAAAATCAAACTAAAACTGCTGTAACTTTTTTATTTCTTTATAAAAAAATGTAAATTTTGTTTAAATAATATTATTTTCATGAAATCTAATTAGAAATGTAGTTTTAAAATTTTTCGGACGATTACTTTTAAAATTATATCAAAAAAACGTTATTTTTTAGAAATAATGCGTTTTTATTAAAATCAAACAAAAACTGCTGTAACTTTTTTATTTCTTTATAAAAAAATGTAAATTTTGTTTAAATAATTTTATTTTCATGAAATCTAATTAGAAATGTAGTTTTAAAATTTTTCGGTCGATTATTTTTAAAATTATACCAAAAAAACGTTTTTCTTAAAAATCACACAAAAACTGCAGAAACTTTTTTATTTCTTTATATAAAAATGCAAATTTTGTTTAAATAATTTTATTTTCATGAAATCTAATTAGAAATGTAGTTTTAAAATTTTTCGGACGATTACTTTTAAAATTATATCAAAAAAACGTTATTTTTAGAAATAATGCGTTTTTCTTAAAAATCAAACAAAAACTGCTGTAACTTTTTTATTTCTTTATAAAAAAATGTAAATTTTGTTTAAATAATTTTATTTTCATGAAATCTAATTAGAAATGTAGTTTTAAAATTTTTCGGTCGATTATTTTTAAAATTATACCAAAAAAACGTTTTTCTTAAAAATCAAACTAAAACTGCTGTAACTTTTTTATTTCTTTATAAAAAAATGTAAATTTTGTTTAAATAATATTATTTTCATGAAATCTAATTAGAAATGTAGTTTTAAAATTTTTCGGACGATTACTTTTAAAATTATATCAAAAAAACGTTATTTTTTAGAAATAATGCGTTTTTCTTAAAAATCAAACAAAAACTGCTGTAACTTTTTTATTTCTTTATAAAAAAATGTAAATTTTGTTTAAATAATTTTATTTTCATGAAATCTAATTAGAAATGTAGTTTTAAATTTTTCGGTCGATTATTTTTAAAATTATACCAAAAAAACGTTTTTCTTAAAAATCACACAAAAACTGCAGAAACTTTTTTATTTCTTTATAAAAAAATGTAAATTTTGTTTAAATAATTTTATTTTCATGAAATCTAATTAGAAATGTAGTTTTAAAATTTTTCGGACGATTACTTTTAAAATTATATCAAAAAAACGTTATTTTTTAGAAATAATGCGTTTTTCTTAAAAATCAAACAAAAACTGCTGTAACTTTTTTATTTCTTTATAAAAAAATGTAAATTTTGTTTAAATATTTTTATTTTCATGAAATCTAATTAGAAATGTAGTTTTAAAATTTTTCGGTCGATTATTTTTAAAATTATACCAAAAAAACGTTTTTCTTAAAAATCAAACTAAAACTGCTGTAACTTTTTTATTTCTTTATAAAAAAATGTAAATTTTGTTTAAATAATATTATTTTCATGAAATCTAATTAGAAATGTAGTTTAAAATTTTTCGGACGATTACTTTTAAAATTATATCAAAAAAACGTTATTTTTTAGAAATAATGCGTTTTTCTTAAAAATCAAACAAAAACTGCTGTAACTTTTTTATTTCTTTATAAAAAAATGTAAATTTTGTTTAAATAATTTTATTTTCATGAAATCTAATTAGAAATGTAGTTTAAAAATTTTTCGGTCGATTATTTTTAAAATTATACCAAAAAAACGTTTTTCTTAAAATCAAACTAAAACTGCTGTAACTTTTTTATTTCTTTATAAAAAAATGTAAATTTTGTTTAAATAATATTATTTTCATGAAATCTAATTAGAAATGTAGTTTAAAATTTTTCGGACGATTACTTTTAAAATTATATCAAAAAAACGTTATTTTTTAGAAATAATGCGTTTTTCTTAAAAATCAAACAAAAACTGCTGTAACTTTTTTATTTCTTTATAAAAAAATGTAAATTTTGTTTAAATAATTTTATTTTCATGAAATCTAATTAGAAATGTAGTTTTAAAATTTTTCGGTCGATTATTTTTAAAATTATACCAAAAAAACGTTTTTCTTAAAAATCACACAAAAACTGCAGAAACTTTTTTATTTCTTTATAAAAAAATGTAAATTTTGTTTAAATAATATTATTTTCATGAAATCTAATTAGAAATGTAGTTTTAAAATTTTTCGGACGATTACTTTTAAAATTATATCAAAAAAACGTTATTTTTAGAAATAATGCGTTTTTCTTAAAAATCAAACAAAAACTGCTGTAACTTTTTTATTTCTTTATAAAAAAATGTAAATTTTGTTTAAATAATTTTATTTTTATGAAATCTAATTAGAAATGTAGTTTTAAAATTTTTCGGTCGATTATTTATAAAATTATACCAAAAAAACGTTTTTCTTAAAATCAAACTAAAACTGCTGTAACTTTTTTATTTCTTTATAAAAAAATGTAAATTTTGTTTAAATAATATTATTTTCATGAAATCTAATTAAAAATGTAGTTTTAAAATTTTTCGGACGATTACTTTTAAAATTATATCAAAAAAACGTTATTTTTTAGAAATAATGCGTTTTTCTTAAAAATCAAACAAAAACTGCTGTAACTTTTTTATTTCTTTATAAAAAAATGTAAATTTTGTTTAAATAATTTTATTTTCATGAAATCTAATTAGAAATGTAGTTTTAAAATTTTTCGGTCGATTATTTTTAAAATTATACCAAAAAAACGTTTTTCTTAAAAATCACACAAAAACTGCAGAAACTTTTTTATTTCTTTATAAAAAAATGTAAATTTTGTTTAAATAATATTATTTTCATGAAATCTAATTAGAAATGTAGTTTTAAAATTTTTCGGACGATTACTTTTAAAATTATATCAAAAAAACGTTATTTTTTAGAAATAATGCGTTTTTCTTAAAAATCAAACAAAAACTGCTGTAACTTTTTTATTTCTTTATAAAAAAATGTAAATTTTGTTTAAATAATTTTATTTTCATGAAATCTAATTAGAAATGTAGTTTTAAAATTTTTCGGTCGATTATTTTTAAAATTATAACAAAAAAACGTTTTTCTTAAAATCAAACTAAAACTGCTGTAACTTTTTTATTTCTTTATAAAAAAATGTAAATTTTGTTTAAATAATATTATTTTCATGAAATCTAATTAGAAATGTAGTTTTAAAATTTTTCGGACGATTACTTTTAAAATTATATCAAAAAAACGTTATTTTTTAGAAATAATGCGTTTTTCTTAAAAATCAAACAAAAACTGCTGTAACTTTTTTATTTCTTTATAAAAAAATGTAAATTTTGTTTAAATAATTTTATTTTCATGAAATCTAATTAGAAATGTAGTTTTAAAATTTTTCGGTCGATTATTTTTAAAATTATACCAAAAAAACGTTTTTCTTAAAAATCACACAAAAACTGCAGAAACTTTTTTATTTCTTTATAAAAAAATGTAAATTTTGTTTAAATAATTTTATTTTCATGAAATCTAATTAGAAATGTAGTTTTAAAATTTTTCGGACGATTACTTTTAAAATTATATCAAAAAAACGTATTTTTTAGAAATAATGCGTTTTTCTTAAAAATCAAACAAAAACTGCTGTAACTTTTTTATTTCTTTATAAAAAAATGTAAATTTTGTTTAAATAATTTTATTTTCATGAAATCTAATTAGAAATGTAGTTTTAAAATTTTTCGGTCGATTATTTTTAAAATTATACCAAAAAAACGTTTTTCTTAAAAATCAAACTAAAACTGCTGTAACTTTTTTATTTCTTTATAAAAAAATGTAAATTTTGTTTAAATAATATTATTTTCATGAAATCTAATTAGAAATGTAGTTTTAAAATTTTTCGGACGATTACTTTTAAAATTATATCAAAAAACGTTATTTTTTAGAAATAATGCGTTTTTCTTAAAAATCAAACAAAAACTGCTGTTACTTTTTTATTTCTTTATAAAAAAATGTAAATTTTGTTTAAATAATTTTATTTTCATGAAATCTAATTAGAAATGTAGTTTTAAAATTTTTCGGTCGATTATTTTTAAAATTATACCAAAAAAACGTTTTTCTTAAAAATCAAACTAAAACTGCTGTAACTTTTTTATTTCTTTATAAAAAAATGTAAATTTTGTTTAAATAATATTATTTTCATGAAATCTAATTAGAAATGTAGTTTTAAAATTTTTCGGACGATTACTTTTAAAATTATATCAAAAAAACGTTATTTTTTAGAAATAATGCGTTTTTATTAAAAATCAAACAAAAACTGCTGTAACTTTTTTATTTCTTTATAAAAAAATGTAAATTTTGTTTAAATAATTTTATTTTCATGAAATCTAATTAGAAATGTAGTTTTAAAATTTTTCGGTCGATTATTTTTAAAATTATACCAAAAAAACGTTTTTCTTAAAAATCACACAAAAACTGCAGAAACTTTTTTATTTCTTTATATAAAAATGCAAATTTTGTTTAAATAATTTTATTTTCATGAAATCTAATTAGAAATGTAGTTTTAAAATTTTTCGGACGATTACTTTTAAAATTATATCAAAAAAACGTTATTTTTTAGAAATAATGCGTTTTTCTTAAAAATCAAACAAAAACTGCTGTAACTTTTTTATTTCTTTATAAAAAAATGTAAATTTTGTTTAAATAATTTTATTTTCATGAATCTAATTAGAAATGTAGTTTTAAAATTTTTCGGTCGATTATTTTTAAAATTATACCAAAAAAACGTTTTTCTTAAAAATCAAACTAAAACTGCTGTAACTTTTTTATTTCTTTATAAAAAAATGTAAATTTTGTTTAAATAATATTATTTTCATGAAATCTAATTAGAAATGTAGTTTTAAAATTTTTCGGACGATTACTTTTAAAATTATATCAAAAAAACGTTATTTTTTAGAAATAATGCGTTTTTCTTAAAATCAAACAAAAACTGCTGTAACTTTTTTATTTCTTTATAAAAAAATGTAAATTTTGTTTAAATAATTTTATTTTCATGAAATCTAATTAGAAATGTAGTTTTAAAATTTTTCGGTCGATTATTTTTAAAATTATACCAAAAAACGTTTTTCTTAAAAATCACACAAAAACTGCAGAAACTTTTTTATTTCTTTATAAAAAAATGTAAATTTTGTTTAAATAATTTTATTTTCATGAAATCTAATTAGAAATGTAGTTTTAAAATTTTTCGGACGATTACTTTTAAAATTATATCAAAAAAACGTTATTTTTTAGAATAATGCGTTTTTCTTAAAAATCAAACAAAAACTGCTGTAACTTTTTTATTTCTTTATAAAAAAATGTAAATTTTGTTTAAATATTTTTATTTTCATGAAATCTAATTAGAAATGTAGTTTTAAAATTTTCGGTCGATTATTTTTAAATTATACCAAAAAAACGTTTTTCTTAAAAATCAAACTAAAACTGCTGTAACTTTTTTATTTCTTTATAAAAAAATGTAAATTTTGTTTAAATAATATTATTTTCATGAAATCTAATTAGAAATGTAGTTTTAAAATTTTTCGGACGATTACTTTTAAAATTATATCAAAAAAACGTTATTTTTTAGAAATAATGCGTTTTTCTTAAAATCAAACAAAAACTGCTGTAACTTTTTTATTTCTTTATAAAAAAATGTAAATTTTGTTTAAATAATTTTATTTTCATGAAATCTAATTAGAAATGTAGTTTTAAAATTTTTCGGTCGATTATTTTTAAAATTATACCAAAAAAACGTTTTTCTTAAAAATCAAACTAAAACTGCTGTAACTTTTTTATTTCTTTATAAAAAAATGTAAATTTTGTTTAAATAATATTATTTTCATGAAATCTAATTAGAAATGTAGTTTTAAAATTTTTCGGACGATTACTTTTAAAATTA
>CAXARA010000913.1:0-55256 GCA_963971135.1 Stenus bimaculatus | reverse complement strand
CTGCAGTTTTTGTGTGATTTTTAAGAAAAACGTTTTTTTGGTATAATTTTAAAAATAATCGACCGAAAAATTTTAAAACTACATTTCTAATTAGATTTCATGAAAATAAAATTATTTAAACAAAATTTACATTTTTTTATAAAGAAATAAAAAAGTTACAGCAGTTTTTGTTTGATTTTTAAGAAAAACGCATTATTTCTAAAAAATAACGTTTTTTTGATATAATTTTAAAAGTAATCGTCCGAAAAATTTTAAAACTACATTTCTAATTAGATTTCATGAAAATAAAATTATTTAAACAAAATTTACATTTTTTTATAAAGAAATAAAAAAGTTTCTGCAGTTTTTGTATGATTTTTAAGAAAAACGTTTTTTTGGTATAATTTTAAAAATAATCGACCGAAAAATTTTAAAACTACATTTCTAATTAGATTTCATGAAAATAAAATTATTTAAACAAAATTTACATTTTTTTATAAAGAAATAAAAAAGTTACAGCAGTTTTTGTTTGATTTTTAAGAAAAACGCATTATTTCTAAAAAATAACGTTTTTTTGATATAATTTTAAAAGTAATCGTCCGAAAAATTTTAAAACTACATTTCTAATTAGATTTCATGAAAATAATATTATTTAAACAAAATTTACATTTTTTTATAAAGAAATAAAAAAGTTATAGCAGTTTTAGTTTGATTTTTAAGAAAAACGTTTTTTTGGTATAATTTTAAAAATAATCGACCGAAAAATTTTAAAACTACATTTCTAATTAGATTTCATGAAAATAAAATTATTTAAACAAAATTTACATTTTTTTATAAAGAAATAAAAAAGTTACAGCAGTTTTTGTTTGATTTTTAAGAAAAACGCATTATTTCTAAAAAATAACGTTTTTTTGATATAATTTTAAAAGTAATCGTCCGAAAAATTTTAAAACTACATTTCTAATTAGATTTCATGAAAATAAAATTATTTAATTAAAATTTACATTTTTTTATAAAGAAATAAAAAAGTTTCTGCAGTTTTTGTGTGATTTTTAAGAAAAATGTTTTTTTGGTATAATTTTAAAAATAATCGACCGAAAAATTTTAAAACTACATTTCTAATTAGATTTCATGAAAATAAAATTATTTAAACAAAATTTACATTTTTTTATAAAGAAATAAAAAAGTTACAGCAGTTTTTGTTTGATTTTTAAGAAAAACGCATTATTTCTAAAAAATAACGTTTTTTTGATATAATTTTAAAAGTAATCGTCCGAAAAATTTTAAAACTACATTTCTAATTAGATTTCATGAAAATAAAATTATTTAAACAAAATTTACATTTTTTTATAAAGAAATAAAAAAGTTTCTGCAGTTTTTGTGTGATTTTTAAGAAAAACGTTTTTTTGGTATAATTTTAAAAATAATCGACCGAAAAATTTTAAAACTACATTTCTAATTAGATTTCATGAAAATAAAATTATTTAAACAAAATTTACATTTTTTTATAAAGAAATAAAAAAGTTACAGCAGTTTTTGTTTGATTTTTAAGAAAAACGCATTATTTCTAAAAAATAACGTTTTTTTGATATAATTTTAAAAGTAATCGTCCGAAAAATTTTAAAACTACATTTCTAATTAGATTTCATGAAAATAATATTATTTAAATAAAATTTACATTTTTTTATAAAGAAATAAAAAAGTTATAGCAGTTTTAGTTTGATTTTTAAGAAAAACGTTTTTTTGGTATAATTTTAAAAATAATCGACCGAAAAATTTTAAAACTACATTTCTAATTAGATTTCATGAAAATAAAATTATTTAAACAAAATTTACATTTTTTTATAAAGAAATAAAAAAGTTACAGCAGTTTTTGTTTGATTTTTAAGAAAAACGCATTATTTCTAAAAAATAACGTTTTTTTGATATAATTTTAAAAGTAATCGTCCGAAAAATTTTAAAACTACATTTCTAATTAGATTTCATGAAAATAAAATTATTTAATTAAAATTTACATTTTTTTATAAAGAAATAAAAAAGTTTCTGCAGTTTTTGTGTGATTTTTAAGAAAAATGTTTTTTTGGTATAATTTTAAAAATAATCGACCGAAAAATTTTAAAACTACATTTCTAATTAGATTTCATGAAAATAAAATTATTTAAACAAAATTTACATTTTTTTATAAAGAAATAAAAAAGTTACAGCAGTTTTTGTTTGATTTTTAAGAAAAACGCATTATTTCTAAAAAATAACGTTTTTTTGATATAATTTTAAAAGTAATCGTCCGAAAAATTTTAAAACTACATTTCTAATTAGATTTCATGAAAATAATATTATTTAAACAAAATTTACATTTTTTTATAAAGAAATAAAAAAGTTACAGCAGTTTTAGTTTGATTTTTAAGAAAAACGTTTTTTTGGTATAATTTTAAAAATAATCGACCGAAAAATTTTAAAACTACATTTCTAATTAGATTTCATGAAAATAAAATTATTTAAACAAAATTTACATTTTTTTATAAAGAAATAAAAAAGTTACAGCAGTTTTTGTTTGATTTTTAAGAAAAACGCATTATTTCTAAAAAATAACGTTTTTTTGATATAATTTTAAAAGTAATCGTCCGAAAAATTTTAAAACTACATTTCTAATTAGATTTTACGAAAATAATATTATTTAAACAAAATTTACATTTTTTTATAAAGAAATAAAAAAGTTACAGCAGTTTTAGTTTGATTTTTAAGAAAAACGTTTTTTTGGTATAATTTTAAAAATAATCGACCGAAAAATTTTAAAACTACATTTCTAATTAGATTTCATGAAAATAAAATTATTTAAACAAAATTTACATTTTTTTATAAAGAAATAAAAAAGTTACAGCAGTTTTTGTTTGATTTTTAAGAAAAACGCATTATTTCTAAAAAATAACGTTTTTTTGATATAATTTTAAAAGTAATCGTCCGAAAAATTTTAAAACTACATTTCTAATTAGATTTCATGAAAATAAAATTATTTAAACAAAATTTACATTTTTTTATAAAGAAATAAAAAAGTTTCTGCAGTTTTTGTGTGATTTTTAAGAAAAACGTTTTTTTGGTATAATTTTAAAAATAATCGACCGAAAAATTTTAAAACTACATTTCTAATTAGATTTCATGAAAATAAAATTATTTAAACAAAATTTACATTTTTTTATAAAGAAATAAAAAAGTTACAGCAGTTTTTGTTTGATTTTTAAGAAAAACGCATTATTTCTAAAAAATAACGTTTTTTTGATATAATTTTAAAAGTAATCGTCCGAAAAATTTTAAAACTACATTTCTAATTAGATTTCATGAAAATAAAATTATTTAAACAAAATTTACATTTTTTTATAAAGAAATAAAAAAGTTTCTGCAGTTTTTGTGTGATTTTTAAGAAAAACGTTTTTTTGGTATAATTTTAAAAATAATCGACCGAAAAATTTTAAAACTACATTTCTAATTAGATTTCATGAAAATAAAATTATTTAAACAAAATTTACATTTTTTTATAAAGAAATAAAAAAGTTACAGCAGTTTTTGTTTGATTTTTAAGAAAAACGCATTATTTCTAAAAAATAACGTTTTTTTGATATAATTTTAAAAGTAATCGTCCGAAAAATTTTAAAACTACATTTCTAATTAGATTTCATGAAAATAATATTATTTAAACAAAATTTACATTTTTTTATAAAGAAATAAAAAAGTTACAGCAGTTTTAGTTTGATTTTTAAGAAAAACGTTTTTTTGGTATAATTTTAAAAATAATCGACCGAAAAATTTTAAAACTACATTTCTAATTAGATTTCATGAAAATAAAATTATTTAAACAAAATTTACATTTTTTTATAAAGAAATAAAAAAGTTACAGCAGTTTTTGTTTGATTTTTAAGAAAAACGCATTATTTCTAAAAAATAACGTTTTTTTGATATAATTTTAAAAGTAATCGTCCGAAAAATTTTAAAACTACATTTCTAATTAGATTTCATGAAAATAAAATTATTTAAACAAAATTTACATTTTTTTATAAAGAAATAAAAAAGTTTCTGCAGTTTTTGTGTGATTTTTAAGAAAAACGTTTTTTTGGTATAATTTTAAAAATAATCGACCGAAAAATTTTAAAACTACATTTCTAATTAGATTTCATGAAAATAAAATTATTTAAACAAAATTTACATTTTTTTATAAAGAAATAAAAAAGTTACAGCAGTTTTTGTTTGATTTTTAAGAAAAACGCATTATTTCTAAAAAATAACGTTTTTTTGATATAATTTTAAAAGTAATCGTCCGAAAAATTTTAAAACTACATTTCTAATTAGATTTCATGAAAATAATATTATTTAAACAAAATTTACATTTTTTTATAAAGAAATAAAAAAGTTATAGCAGTTTTAGTTTGATTTTTAAGAAAAACGTTTTTTTGGTATAATTTTAAAAATAATCGACCGAAAAATTTTAAAACTACATTTCTAATTAGATTTCATGAAAATAAAATTATTTAAACAAAATTTACATTTTTTTATAAAGAAATAAAAAAGTTACAGCAGTTTTTGTTTGATTTTTAAGAAAAACGCATTATTTCTAAAAAATAACGTTTTTTTGATATAATTTTAAAAGTAATCGTCCGAAAAATTTTAAAACTACATTTCTAATTAGATTTCATGAAAATAAAATTATTTAATTAAAATTTACATTTTTTTATAAAGAAATAAAAAAGTTTCTGCAGTTTTTGTGTGATTTTTAAGAAAAATGTTTTTTTGGTATAATTTTAAAAATAATCGACCGAAAAATTTTAAAACTACATTTCTAATTAGATTTCATGAAAATAAAATTATTTAAACAAAATTTACATTTTTTTATAAAGAAATAAAAAAGTTACAGCAGTTTTTGTTTGATTTTTAAGAAAAACGCATTATTTCTAAAAAATAACGTTTTTTTGATATAATTTTAAAAGTAATCGTCCGAAAAATTTTAAAACTACATTTCTAATTAGATTTCATGAAAATAATATTATTTAAACAAAATTTACATTTTTTTATAAAGAAATAAAAAAGTTACAGCAGTTTTAGTTTGATTTTTAAGAAAAACGTTTTTTTGGTATAATTTTAAAAATAATCGACCGAAAAATTTTAAAACTACATTTCTAATTAGATTTCATGAAAATAAAATTATTTAAACAAAATTTACATTTTTTTATAAAGAAATAAAAAAGTTACAGCAGTTTTTGTTTGATTTTTAAGAAAAACGCATTATTTCTAAAAAATAACGTTTTTTTTGATATAATTTTAAAAGTAATCGTCCGAAAAATTTTAAAACTACATTTCTAATTAGATTTCATGAAAATAATATTATTTAAACAAAATTTACATTTTTTTATAAAGAAATAAAAAAGTTTCTGCAGTTTTTGTGTCATTTTTAAGAAAAACGTTTTTTTGGTATAATTTTAAAAATAATAGACCGATTAATTTTAAAACTACATTTCTAATTAGATTTCATGAAAATAAAATTATTTAAACAAAATTTACATTTTTTTATAAAGAAATAAAAAAGTTACAGCAGTTTTTGTTTGATTTTTAAGAAAAACGCATTATTTCTAAAAAATAACGTTTTTTTGATATAATTTTAAAAGTAATCGTCCGAAAAATTTTAAAACTACATTTCTAATTAGATTTCATGAAAATAATATTATTTAAACAAAATTTACATTTTTTTATAAAGAAATAAAAAAATTACAGCAGTTTTTGTTTGATTTTTAAGAAAAACGCATTATTTCTAAAAAATAACGTTTTTTTGATATAATTTTAAAAGTAATCGTCCGAAAAATTTTAAAACTACATTTCTAATTAGATTTCATGAAAATAATATTATTTAAACAAAATTTACATTTTTTTATAAAGAAATAAAAAAGTTTCTGCAGTTTTTGTGTGATTTTTAAGAAAAACGTTTTTTTGGTATAATTTTAAAAATAATCGACCGAAAAATTTTAAAACTACATTTCTAATTAGATTTCATGAAAATAAAATTATTTAAACAAAATTTACATTTTTTTATAAAGAAATAAAAAAGTTACAGCAGTTTTTGTTTGATTTTTAAGAAAAACGCATTATTTCTAAAAAATAACGTTTTTTTGATATAATTTTAAAAGTAATCGTCCGAAAAATTTTAAAACTACATTTCTAATTAGATTTCATGAAAATAAAATTATTTAAACAAAATTTACATTTTTTTATAAAAAAATAAAAAAGTTTCTGCAGTTTTTGTGTGATTTTTAAGAAAAACGTTTTTTTGGTATAATTTTAAAAATAATCGACCGAAAAATTTTAAAACTACATTTCTAATTAGATTTCATGAAAATAAAATTATTTAAACAAAATTTACATTTTTTTATAAAGAAATAAAAAAGTTACAGCAGTTTTTGTTTGATTTTTAAGAAAAACGCATTATTTCTAAAAAATAACGTTTTTTTGATATAATTTTAAAAGTAATCGTCCGAAAAATTTTAAAACTACATTTCTAATTAGATTTCATGAAAATAAAATTATTTAAACAAAATTTACATTTTTTTATAAAGAAATAAAAAAGTTTCTGCAGTTTTTGTGTGATTTTTAAGAAAAACGTTTTTTTGGTATAATTTTAAAAATAATCGACCGAAAAATTTTAAAACTACATTTCTAATTAGATTTCATGAAAATAAAATTATTTAAACAAAATTTACATTTTTTTATAAAGAAATAAAAAAGTTACAGCAGTTTTTGTTTGATTTTTAAGAAAAACGCATTATTTCTAAAAAATAACGTTTTTTTGATATAATTTTAAAAGTAATCATCCGAAAAATTTTAAAACTACATTTCTAATTAGATTTCATGAAAATAATATTATTTAAACAAAATTTACATTTTTTTATAAAGAAATAAAAAAGTTACAGCAGTTTTAGTTTGATTTTTAAAAAAAATGTTTTTTTGGTATAATTTTAAAAATAATCGACCGAAAAATTTTAAAACTACATTTCTAATTAGATTTCATGAAAATAAAATTATTTAAACAAAATTTACATTTTTTTATAAAGAAATAAAAAAGTTACAGCAGTTTTTGTTTGATTTTTAAGAAAAACGCATTATTTCTAAAAAATTACGTTTTTTTGATATAATTTTAAAAGTAATCGTCCGAAAAATTTTAAAACTACATTTCTAATTAGATTTCATGAAAATAATATTATTTAAACAAAATTTACATTTTTTTATCAAGAAATAAAAAAGTTACAGCAGTTTTTATTTGATTTTTAAGAAAAACGCATTATTTCTAAAAAATAACGTTTTTTTGATATAATTTTAAAAGTAATCGTCCGAAAAATTTTAAAACTACATTTCTAATTAGATTTCATGAAAATAATATTATTTAAACAAAATTTACATTTTTTTATAAAGAAATAAAAAAGTTACAGCAGTTTTAGTTTGATTTTTAAGAAAAACGTTTTTTTGGTATAATTTTAAAAATAATCGACCGAAAAATTTTAAAACTACATTTCTAATTAGATTTCATGAAAATAAATTTATTTAAACAAAATTTACATTTTTTTATAAAGAAATAAAAAAGTTACAGCAGTTTTTGTTTGATTTTTAAGAAAAACGCATTATTTCTAAAAAATAACGTTTTTTTGATATAATTTTAAAAGTAATCGTCCGAAAAATTTTAAAACTACATTTCTAATTAGATTTCATGAAAATAAAATTATTTAAACAAAATTTACATTTTTTTATAAAGAAATAAAAAAGTTACAGCAGTTTTTGTTTGATTTTTAAGAAAAACGCATTATTTCTAAAAAATAACGTTTTTTTGATATAATTTTAAAAGTAATCGTCCGAAAAATTTTAAAACTACATTTCTAATTAGATTTCATGAAAATAATATTATTTAAACAAAATTTACATTTTTTTATAAAGAAATAAAAAAGTTTCTGCAGTTTTTGTGTGATTTTTAAGAAAAACGTTTTTTTGGTATAATTTTAAAAATAATCGACCGAAAAATTTTAAAACTACATTTCTAATTAGATTTCATGAAAATAAAATTATTTAAACAAAATTTACATTTTTTTATAAAGAAATAAAAAAGTTACAGCAGTTTTTGTTTGATTTTTAAGAAAAACGCATTATTTCTAAAAAATAACGTTTTTTTGATATAATTTTAAAAGTAATCGTCCGAAAAATTTTAAAACTACATTTCTAATTAGATTTCATAAAAATAATATTATTTAAACAAAATTTACATTTTTTTATAAAGAAATATAAAAGTTACAGCAGTTTTTGTTTGATTTTTAAGAAAAACGCATTATTTCTAAAAAATAACGTTTTTTTGATATAATTTTAAAAGTAATCGTCCGAAAAATTTTAAAACTACATTTCTAATTAGATTTCATGAAAATAATATTATTTAAACAAAATTTACATTTTTTTATAAAGAAATAAAAAAGTTTCTGCAGTTTTTGTGTGATTTTTAAGAAAAACGTTTTTTTGGTATAATTTTAAAAATAATCGACCGAAAAATTTTAAAACTACATTTCTAATTAGATTTCATGAAAATAAAATTATTTAAACAAAATTTACATTTTTTTATAAAGAAATAAAAAAGTTACAGCAGTTTTTGTTTGAGTTTTAAGAAAAACGCATTATTTCTAAAAAATAACGTTTTTTTGATATAATTTTAAAAGTAATCGTCCGAAAAATTTTAAAACTACATTTCTAATTAGATTTCATGAAAATAATATTATTTAAACAAAATTTACATTCTTTTATAAAGAAATAAAAAAGTTTCTGCAGTTTTTGTGTGATTTTTAAGAAAAACGTTTTTTTGGTATAATTTTAAAAATAATCGACCGAAAAATTTTAAAACTACATTTCTAATTAGATTTCATGAAAATAAAATTATTTAAACAAAATTTACATTTTTTTATAAAGAAATAAAAAAGTTACAGCAGTTTTTGTTTGATTTTTAAGAAAAACGCATTATTTCTAGAAAATAACGTTTTTTTGATATAATTTTAAAAGTAATCGTCCGAAAAATTTTAAAACTACATTTCTAATTAGATTTCATGAAAATAATATTATTTAAACAAAATTTACATTTTTTTATAAAGAAATAAAAAAGTTACAGCAGTTTTAGTTTGATTGTTAAGAAAAACGTTTTTTTGGTATAATTTTAAAAATAATCGACCGAAAAATTTTAAAACTACATTTCTAATTAGATTTCATGAAAATAAAATTATTTAAACAAAATTTACATTTTTTTATAAAGAAATAAAAAAGTTACAGCAGTTTTTGTTTGATTTTTAAGAAAAACGCATTATTTCTAAAAAATAACGTTTTTTTGATATAATTTTAAAAGTAATCGTCCGAAAAATTTTAAAACTACATTTCTAATTAGATTTCATGAAAATAAAATTATTTAAACAAAATTTACATTTTTTTATAAAGAAATAAAAAAGTTTCTGCAGTTTTTGTGTGATTTTTAAGAAAAACGTTTTTTTGGTATAATTTTAAAAATAATCGACCGAAAAATTTTAAAACTACATTTCTAATTAGATTTCATGAAAATAAAATTATTTAAACAAAATTTACATTTTTTTATAAAGAAATAAAAAAGTTACAGCAGTTTTTGTTTGATTTTTAAGAAAAACGCATTATTTCTAAAAAATAACGTTTTTTTGATATAATTTTAAAAGTAATCGTCCGAAAAACTTTAAAACTACATTTCTAATTAGATTTCATGAAAATAATATTATTTAAACAAAATTTACATTTTTTTATAAAGAAATAAAAAAGTTACAGCAGTTTTAGTTTGATTTTTAAGAAAAACGTTTTTTTGGTATAATTTTAAAAATAATCGACCGAAAAATTTTAAAACTACATTTCTAATTAGATTTCATGAAAATAAAATTATTTAAACAAAATTTACATTTTTTTATAAAGAAATAAAAAAGTTTCTGCAGTTTTTGTGTGATTTTTAAGAAAAACGTTTTTTTGGTATAATTTTAAAAATAATCGACCGAAAAATTTTAAAACTACATTTCTAATTAGATTTCATGAAAATAAAATTATTTAAACAAAATTTACATTTTTTTATAAAGAAATAAAAAAGTTACAGCAGTTTTTGTTTGATTTTTAAGAAAAACGCATTATTTCTAAAAAATAACGTTTTTTTGATATAATTTTAAAAGTAATCGTCCGAAAAATTTTAAAACTACATTTCTAATTAGATTTCATGAAAATAAAATTATTTAAACAAAATTTACATTTTTATATAAAGAAATAAAAAAGTTTCTGCAGTTTTTGTGTGATTTTTAAGAAAAACGTTTTTTTGGTATAATTTTAAAAATAATCGACCGAAAAATTTTAAAACTACATTTCTAATTAGATTTCATGACAATAAAATTATTTAAACAAAATTTACATTTTTTTATAAAGAAATAAAAAAGTTACAGCAGTTTTTGTTTGATTTTTAAGAAAAACGCATTATTTCTAAAAAATAACGTTTTTTTGATATAATTTTAAAAGTAATCGTCCGAAAAATTTTAAAACTACATTTCTAATTAGATTTCATGAAAATAATATTATTTAAACAAAATTTACATTTTTTTATAAAGAAATAAAAAAGTTACAGCAGTTTTAGTTTGATTTTTAAGAAAAACGTTTTTTTGGTATAATTTTAAAAATAATCGACCGAAAAATTTTAAAACTACATTTCTAATTAGATTTCATGAAAATAAAATTATTTAAACAAAATTTACATTTTTTTATAAAGAAATAAAAAAGTTACAGCAGTTTTTGTTTGATTTTTAAGAAAAACGTTTTTTTGGTATAATTTTAAAAATAATCGACCGAAAAATTTTAAAACTACATTTCTAATTAGATTTCATGAAAATAAAATTATTTAAACAAAATTTACATTTTTTTATAAAGAAATAAAAAAGTTACAGCAGTTTTTGTTTGATTTTTAAGAAAAACGCATTATTTCTAAAAAATAACGTTTTTTTGATATAATTTTAAAAGTAATCGTCCGAAAAATTTTAAAACTACATTTCTAATTAGATTTCATGAAAATAATATTATTTAAACAAAATTTACATTTTTTTATAAAGAAATAAAAAAGTTACAGCAGTTTTAGTTTGATTTTTAAGAAAAACGTTTTTTTGGTATAATTTTAAAAATAATCGACCGAAAAATTTTAAAACTACATTTCTAATTAGATTTCATGAAAATAAAATTATTTAAACAAAATTTACATTTTTTTATAAAGAAATAAAAAAGTTACAGCAGTTTTAGTTTGATTTTTAAGAAAAACGTTTTTTTGGTATAATTTTAAAAATAATCGACCGAAAAATTTTAAAACTACATTTCTAATTAGATTTCATGAAAATAAAATTATTTAAACAAAATTTACATTTTTTTATAAAGAAATAAAAAAGTTACAGCAGTTTTTGTTTGATTTTTAAGAAAAACGCATTATTTCTAAAAAATAACGTTTTTTTGATATAATTTTAAAAGTAATCGTCCGAAAAATTTTAAAACTACATTTCTAATTAGATTTCATGAAAATAAAATTATTTAAACAAAATTTACATTTTTTTATAAAGAAATAAAAAAGTTTCTGCAGTTTTTGTGTGATTTTTAAGAAAAACGTTTTTTTGGTATAATTTTAAAAATAATCGACCGAAAAATTTTAAAACTACATTTCTAATTAGATTTCATGAAAATAAAATTATTTAAACAAAATTTACATTTTTTTATAAAGAAATAAAAAAGTTACAGCAGTTTTTGTTTGATTTTTAAGAAAAACGCATTATTTCTAAAAAATAACGTTTTTTTGATATAATTTTAAAAGTAATCGTCCGAAAAATTTTAAAACTACATTTCTAATTAGATTTCATGAAAATAATATTATTTAAACAAAATTTACATTTTTTTATAAAGAAATAAAAAAGTTACAGCAGTTTTAGTTTGATTTTTAAGAAAAACGTTTTTTTGGTATAATTTTAAAAATAATCGACCGAAAAATTTTAAAACTACATTTCTAATTAGATTTCATGAAAATAAAATTATTTAAACAAAATTTACATTTTTTTATAAAGAAATAAAAAAGTTACAGCAGTTTTTGTTTGATTTTTAAGAAAAACGCATTATTTCTAAAAAATAACGTTTTTTTGATATAATTTTAAAAGTAATCGTAAGAAAAATTTTAAAACTACATTTCTAATTAGATTTCATGAAAATAATATTATTTAAACAAAATTTACATTTTTTTATAAAGAAATAAAAAAGTTTCTGCAGTTTTTGTGTGATTTTTAAGAAAAACGTTTTTTTGGTATAATTTTAAAAATAATCGACCGAAAAATTTTAAAACTACATTTCTAATTAGATTTCATGAAAATAAAATTATTTAAACAAAATTTACATTTTTTTATAAAGAAATAAAAAAGTTACAGCAGTTTTTGTTTGATTTTTAAGAAAAACGCATTATTTCTAAAAAATAACGTTTTTTTGATATAATTTTAAAAGTAATCGTCCGAAAAATTTTAAAACTACATTTCTAATTAGATTTCATAAAAATAATATTATTTAAACAAAATTTACATTTTTTTATAAAGAAATATAAAAGTTACAGCAGTTTTTGTTTGATTTTTAAGAAAAACGCATTATTTCTAAAAAATAACGTTTTTTTGATATAATTTTAAAAGTAATCGTCCGAAAAATTTTAAAACTACATTTCTAATTAGATTTCATGAAAATAATATTATTTAAACAAAATTTACATTTTTTTATAAAGAAATAAAAAAGTTTCTGCAGTTTTTGTGTGATTTTTAAGAAAAACGTTTTTTTGGTATAATTTTAAAAATAATCGACCGAAAAATTTTAAAACTACATTTCTAATTAGATTTCATGAAAATAAAATTATTTAAACAAAATTTACATTTTTTTATAAAGAAATAAAAAAGTTACAGCAGTTTTTGTTTGATTTTTAAGAAAAACGCATTATTTCTAAAAAATAACGTTTTTTTGATATAATTTTAAAAGTAATCGTCCGAAAAATTTTAAAACTACATTTCTAATTAGATTTCATGAAAATAATATTATTTAAACAAAATTTACATTCTTTTATAAAGAAATAAAAAAGTTTCTGCAGTTTTTGTGTGATTTTTAAGAAAAACGTTTTTTTGGTATAATTTTAAAAATAATCGACCGAAAAATTTTAAAACTACATTTCTAATTAGATTTCATGAAAATAAAATTATTTAAACAAAATTTACATTTTTTTATAAAGAAATAAAAAAGTTACAGCAGTTTTTGTTTGATTTTTAAGAAAAACGCATTATTTCTAGAAAATAACGTTTTTTTGATATAATTTTAAAAGTAATCGTCCGAAAAATTTTAAAACTACATTTCTAATTAGATTTCATGAAAATAATATTATTTAAACAAAATTTACATTTTTTTATAAAGAAATAAAAAAGTTACAGCAGTTTTAGTTTGATTGTTAAGAAAAACGTTTTTTTGGTATAATTTTAAAAATAATCGACCGAAAAATTTTAAAACTACATTTCTAATTAGATTTCATGAAAATAAAATTATTTAAACAAAATTTACATTTTTTTATAAAGAAATAAAAAAGTTACAGCAGTTTTTGTTTGATTTTTAAGAAAAACGCATTATTTCTAAAAAATAACGTTTTTTTGATATAATTTTAAAAGTAATCGTCCGAAAAATTTTAAAACTACATTTCTAATTAGATTTCATGAAAATAAAATTATTTAAACAAAATTTACATTTTTTTATAAAGAAATAAAAAAGTTTCTGCAGTTTTTGTGTGATTTTTAAGAAAAACGTTTTTTTGGTATAATTTTAAAAATAATCGACCGAAAAATTTTAAAACTACATTTCTAATTAGATTTCATGAAAATAAAATTATTTAAACAAAATTTACATTTTTTTATAAAGAAATAAAAAAGTTACAGCAGTTTTTGTTTGATTTTTAAGAAAAACGCATTATTTCTAAAAAATAACGTTTTTTTGATATAATTTTAAAAGTAATCGTCCGAAAAATTTTAAAACTACATTTCTAATTAGATTTCATGAAAATAATATTATTTAAACAAAATTTACATTTTTTTATAAAGAAATAAAAAAGTTACAGCAGTTTTAGTTTGATTTTTAAGAAAAACGTTTTTTTGGTATAATTTTAAAAATAATCGACCGAAAAATTTTAAAACTACATTTCTAATTAGATTTCATGAAAATAAAATTATTTAAACAAAATTTACATTTTTTTATAAAGAAATAAAAAAGTTTCTGCAGTTTTTGTGTGATTTTTAAGAAAAACGTTTTTTTGGTATAATTTTAAAAATAATCGACCGAAAAATTTTAAAACTACATTTCTAATTAGATTTCATGAAAATAAAATTATTTAAACAAAATTTACATTTTTTTATAAAGAAATAAAAAAGTTACAGCAGTTTTTGTTTGATTTTTAAGAAAAACGCATTATTTCTAAAAAATAACGTTTTTTTGATATAATTTTAAAAGTAATCGTCCGAAAAATTTTAAAACTACATTTCTAATTAGATTTCATGAAAATAAAATTATTTAAACAAAATTTACATTTTTATATAAAGAAATAAAAAAGTTTCTGCAGTTTTTGTGTGATTTTTAAGAAAAACGTTTTTTTGGTATAATTTTAAAAATAATCGACCGAAAAATTTTAAAACTACATTTCTAATTAGATTTCATGACAATAAAATTATTTAAACAAAATTTACATTTTTTTATAAAGAAATAAAAAAGTTACAGCAGTTTTTGTTTGATTTTTAAGAAAAACGCATTATTTCTAAAAAATAACGTTTTTTTGATATAATTTTAAAAGTAATCGTCCGAAAAATTTTAAAACTACATTTCTAATTAGATTTCATGAAAATAATATTATTTAAACAAAATTTACATTTTTTTATAAAGAAATAAAAAAGTTACAGCAGTTTTAGTTTGATTTTTAAGAAAAACGTTTTTTTGGTATAATTTTAAAAATAATCGACCGAAAAATTTTAAAACTACATTTCTAATTAGATTTCATGAAAATAAAATTATTTAAACAAAATTTACATTTTTTTATAAAGAAATAAAAAAGTTACAGCAGTTTTTGTTTGATTTTTAAGAAAAACGTTTTTTTGGTATAATTTTAAAAGTAATCGTCCGAAAAATTTTAAAACTACATTTCTAATTAGATTTCATGAAAATAAAATTATTTAAACAAAATTTACATTTTTTTATAAAGAAATAAAAAAGTTACAGCAGTTTTTGTTTGATTTTTAAGAAAAACGTTTTTTTGATATAATTTTAAAAGTAATCGTCCGAAAAATTTTAAAACTACATTTCTAATTAGATTTCATGAAAATAATATTATTTAAACAAAATTTACATTTTTTTATAAAGAAATAAAAAAGTTACAGCAGTTTTAGTTTGATTTTTAAGAAAAACGTTTTTTTGGTATAATTTTAAAAATAATCGACCGAAAAATTTTAAAACTACATTTCTAATTAGATTTCATGAAAATAAAATTATTTAAACAAAATTTACATTTTTTTATAAAGAAATAAAAAAGTTACAGCAGTTTTAGTTTGATTTTTAAGAAAAACGTTTTTTTGGTATAATTTTAAAAATAATCGACCGAAAAATTTTAAAACTACATTTCTAATTAGATTTCATGAAAATAAAATTATTTAAACAAAATTTACATTTTTTTATAAAGAAATAAAAAAGTTACAGCAGTTTTTGTTTGATTTTTAAGAAAAACGCATTATTTCTAAAAAATAACGTTTTTTTGATATAATTTTAAAAGTAATCGTCCGAAAAATTTTAAAACTACATTTCTAATTAGATTTCATGAAAATAAAATTATTTAAACAAAATTTACATTTTTTTATAAAGAAATAAAAAAGTTTCTGCAGTTTTTGTGTGATTTTTAAGAAAAACGTTTTTTTGGTATAATTTTAAAAATAATCGACCGAAAAATTTTAAAACTACATTTCTAATTAGATTTCATGAAAATAAAATTATTTAAACAAAATTTACATTTTTTTATAAAGAAATAAAAAAGTTACAGCAGTTTTTGTTTGATTTTTAAGAAAAACGCATTATTTCTAAAAAATAACGTTTTTTTGATATAATTTTAAAAGTAATCGTCCGAAAAATTTTAAAACTACATTTCTAATTAGATTTCATGAAAATAATATTATTTAAACAAAATTTACATTTTTTTATAAAGAAATAAAAAAGTTACAGCAGTTTTAGTTTGATTTTTAAGAAAAACGTTTTTTTGGTATAATTTTAAAAATAATCGACCGAAAAATTTTAAAACTACATTTCTAATTAGATTTCATGAAAATAAAATTATTTAAACAAAATTTACATTTTTTTATAAAGAAATAAAAAAGTTACAGCAGTTTTTGTTTGATTTTTAAGAAAAACGCATTATTTCTAAAAAATAACGTTTTTTTGATATAATTTTAAAAGTAATCGTAAGAAAAATTTTAAAACTACATTTCTAATTAGATTTCTTGAAAATAAAATTATTTAAACAAAATTTACATTTTTTTATAAAGAAATAAAAAAGTTTCTGCAGTTTTTGTGTGATTTTTAAGAAAAACGTTTTTTTGGTATAATTTTAAAAATAATTGACCGAAAAATTTTAAAACTACATTTCTAATTAGATTTCATGAAAATAAAATTATTTAAACAAAATTTACAATTTTTTATAAAGAAATAAAAAAGTTACAGCAGTTTTTGTTTGATTTTTAAGAAAAACGCATTATTTCTAAAAAATAACGTTTTTTTGATATAATTTTAAAAGTAATCGTCCGAAAAATTTTAAAACTACATTTCTAATTAGATTTCATGAAAATAATATTATTTAAACAAAATTTACATTTTTTTATAAAGAAATAAAAAAGTTACAGCAGTTTAGGTTTGATTTTTAAGAAAAACGTTTTTTTGGTATAATTTTAAAAATAATCGACCGAAAAATTTTAAAACTACATTTCTAATTAGATTTCATGAAAATAAAATTATTTAAACAAAATTTACATTTTTTTATAAAGAAATAAAAAAGTTACAGCAGTTTTTGTTTGATTTTTAAGAAAAACGCATTATTTCTAAAAAATAACGTTTTTTTGATATAATTTTAAAAGTAATCGTCCGAAAAATTTTAAAACTACATTTCTAATTAGATTTCATGAAAATAATATTATTTAAACAAAATTTACATTTTTTTATAAAGAAATAAAAAAGTTACAGCAGTTTTAGTTTGATTTTTAAGAAAAACGTTTTTTTGGTATAATTTTAAAAATAATCGACCGAAAAATTTTAAAACTACATTTCTAATTAGATTTCATGAAAATAAAATTATTTAAACAAAATTTACATTTTTTTATAAAGAAATAAAAAAGTTACAGCAGTTTTTGTTTGATTTTTAAGAAAAACGCATTATTTCTAAAAAATAACGTTTTTTTGATATAATTTTAAAGGTAATCGTCCGAAAAATTTTAAAACTACATTTCTAATTAGATTTCATGAAAATAATATTATTTAAACAAAATTTACATTTTTTTATAAAGAAATAAAAAAGTTACAGCAGTTTTAGTTTGATTTTTAAGAAAAACGTTTTTTTGGTATAATTTTAAAAATAATCGACCGAAAAATTTTAAAACTACATTTCTAATAAGATTTCATGAAAATAAAATTATTTAAACAAAATTTACATTTTTTTATAAAGAAATAAAAAAGTTACAGCAGTTTTTGTTTGATTTTTAAGAAAAACGCATTATTTCTAAAAAATAACGTTTTTTTGATATAATTTTAAAAGTAATCGTCCGAAAAATTTTAAAACTACATTTCTAATTAGATTTCATGAAAATAATATTATTTAAACAAAATTTACATTTTTTTATAAAGAAATAATAAAGTTACAGCAGTTTTAGTTTGATTTTTAAGAAAAACGTTTTTTTGGTATAATTTTAAAAATAATCGACCGAAAAATTTTAAAACTACATTTCTAATTAGATTTCATGAAAATAAAATTATTTAAACAAAATTTACATTTTTTTATAAAGAAATAAAAAAGTAACAGCAGTTTTTGTTTGATTTTTAAGAAAAACGCATTATTTCTAAAAAATAACGTTTTTTTGATATAATTTTAAAAGTAATCGTCCGAAAAATTTTAAAACTACATTTCTAATTAGATTTCATGAAAATAATATTATTTAAACAAAATTTACATTTTTTTATAAAGAAATAAAAAAGTTACAGCAGTTTTAGTTTGATTTTTAAGAAAAACGTTTTTTTGGTATAATTTTAAAAATAATCGACCGAAAAATTTTAAAACTACATTTCTAATTAGATTTCATGAATATAAAATTATTTAAACAAAATTTACATTTTTTTATAAAGAAATAAAAAAGTTACAGCAGTTTTTGTTTGATTTTTAAGAAAAACGCATTATTTCTAAAAAATAACGTTTTTTTGATATAATTTTAAAAGTAATCGTCCGAAAAATTTTAAAACTACATTTCTAATTAGATTTCATGAAAATAATATTATTTAAACAAAATTTACATTTTTTTATAAAGAAATAAAAAAGTTACAGCAGTTTTAGTTTGATTTTTAAGAAAAACGTTTTTTTGGTATAATTTTAAAAATAATCGACCGAAAAATTTTAAAACTACATTTCTAATTAGATTTCATGAAAATAAAATTATTTAAACAAAATTTACATTTTTTTATAAAGAAATAAAAAAGTTACAGCAGTTTTTGTTTGATTTTTAAGAAAAACGCATTATTTCTAAAAAATAACGTTTTTTTGATATAATTTTAAAAGTAATCGTCCGAAAAATTTTAAAACTACATTTCTAATTAGATTTCATGAAAATAAAATTATTTAAACAAAATTTACATTTTTTTATAAAGAAATAAAAAAGTTACAGCAGTTTTTGTTTGATTTTTAAGAAAAACGCATTATTTCTAAAAAATAACGTTTTTTTGATATAATTTTAAAAGTAATCGTCCGAAAAATTTTAAAACTACATTTCTAATTAGATTTCATGAAAATAATATTATTTAAACAAAATTTACATTTTTTTATAAAGAAATAAAAAAGTTACAGCAGTTTTAGTTTGATTTTTAAGAAAAACGTTTTTTTGGTATAATTTTAAAAATAATCGACCGAAAAATTTTAAAACTACATTTCTAATTAGATTTCATGAAAATAAAATTATTTTAACAAAATTTACATTTTTTTATAAAGAAATAAAAAAGTTACAGCAGTTTATGTTTGATTTTTAAGAAAAACGCATTATTTCTAAAAAATAACGTTTTTTTGATATAATTTTAAAAGTAATCGTCCGAAAAATTTTAAAACTACATTTCTAATTAGATTTCATGAAAATAATATTATTTAAACAAAATTTACATTTTTTTATAAAGAAATAAAAAAGTTTCTGCAGTTTTTGTGTGATTTTTAAGAAAAACGTTTTTTTGGTATAATTTTAAAAATAATCGACCGAAAAATTTTAAAACTACATTTCTAATTAGATTTCATGAAAATAAAATTATTTAAACAAAATTTACATTTTTTTATAAAGAAATAAAAAAGTTACAGCAGTTTTTGTTTGATTTTTAAGAAAAACGCATTATTTCTAAAAAATAACGTTTTTTTGATATAATTTTAAAAGTAATCGTCCGAAAAATTTTAAAACTACATTTCTAATTAGATTTCATGAAAATAATATTATTTAAACAAAATTTACATTTTTTTATAAAGAAATAAAAAAGTTTCTGCAGTTTTTGTGTGATTTTTAAGAAAAACGTTTTTTTGGTATAATTTTAAAAATAATCGACCGAAAAATTTTAAAACTACATTTCTAATTAGATTTCATGAAAATAAAATTATTTAAACAAAATTTACATTTTTTTATAAAGAAATAAAAAAGTTACAGCAGTTTTTGTTTGATTTTTAAGAAAAACGCATTATTTCTAAAAAATAATGTTTTTTTGATATAATTTTAAAAGTAATCGTCCGAAAAATTTTAAAACTACATTTCTAATTAGATTTCATGAAAATAATATTATTTAAACAAAATTTACATTTTTTTATAAAGAAATAAAAAAGTTACAGCAGTTTTTGTTTGATTTTTAAGAAAAACGCATTATTTCTAAAAAATTACGTTTTTTTGATATAATTTTAAAAGTAATCGTCCGAAAAATTTTAAAACTACATTTCTAATTAGATTTCATGAAAATAATATTATTTAAACAAAATTTACATTTTTTTATAAAGAAATAAAAAAGTTTCTGCAGTTTTTGTGTGATTTTTAAGAAAAACGTTTTTTTGGTATAATTTTAAAAATAATCGACCGAAAAATTTTAAAACTACATTTCTAATTAGATTTCATGAAAATAAAATTATTTAAACAAAATTTACATTTTTTTATAAAGAAATAAAAAAGTTACAGCAGTTTTTGTTTGATTTTTAAGAAAAACGCATTATTTCTAAAAAATAACGTTTTTTTGATATAATTTTAAAAGTAATCGTCCGAAAAATTTTAAAACTACATTTCTAATTAGATTTCATGAAAATAATATTATTTAAACAAAATTTACATTTTTTTATAAAAAAATAAAAAAGTTTCTGCAGTTTTTGTGTGATTTTTAAGAAAAACGTTTTTTTGGTATAATTTTAAAAATAATCGACCGAAAAATTTTAAAACTACATTTCTAATTAGATTTCATGAAAATAAAATTATTTAAACAAAATTTACATTTTTTTATAAAGAAATAAAAAAGTTACAGCAGTTTTTGTTTGATTTTTAAGAAAAACGCATTATTTCTAAAAAATAACGTTTTTTTGATATAATTTTAAAAGTAATCGTCCGAAAAATTTTAAAACTACATTTCTAATTAGATTTCATGAAAATAAAATTATTTAAACAAAATTTACATTTTTTTATAAAGAAATAAAAAAGTTTCTGCAGTTTTTGTGTGATTTATAAGAAAAATGTTTTTTTGGTATAATTTTAAAAATAATCGACCGAAAAATTTTAAAACTACATTTCTAATTAGATTTCATGAAAATAAAATTATTTAAACAAAATTTACATTTTTTTATAAAGAAATAAAAAAGTTGCAGCAGTTTTTGTTTGATTTTTAAGAAAAACGCATTATTTCTAAAAAATAACGTTTTTTTGATATAATTTTAAAAGTAATCGTCCGAAAAATTTTAAAACTACATTTCTAATTAGATTTCATGAAAATAATATTATTTAAACAAAATTTACATTTTTTTATAAAGAAATAAAAAAGTTACAGCAGTTTTAGTTTGATTTTTAAGAAAAATGTTTTTTTGTTATAATTTTAAAAATAATCGACCGAAAAATTTTAAAACTACATTTCTAATTAGATTTCATGAAAATAAAATTATTTAAACAAAATTTACATTTTTTTATAAAGAAATAAAAAAGTTACAGCAGTTTTTGTTTGATTTTTAAGAAAAACGCATTATTTCGAAAAAATAACGTTTTTTTGATATAATTTTAAAAGTAATCGTCCGAAAAATTTTAAAACTACATTTCTAATTAGATTTCATGAAAATAAAATTATTTAAACAAAATTTACATTTTTTTATAAAGAAATAAAAAAGTTTCTGCAGTTTTTGTGTGATTTTTAAGAAAAACGTTTTTTTGGTATAATTTTAAAAATAATCGACCGTAAAATTTTAAAACTACATTTCTAATTAGATTTCATGAAAATAAAATTATTTAAACAAAATTTACATTTTTTTATAAAGAAATAAAAAAGTTACAGCATTTTTTGTTTGATTTTTAAGAAAAACGCATTATTTCTAAAAAATAACGTTTTTTTGATATAATTTTAAAAGTAATCGTCCGAAAAATTTTAAAACTACATTTCTAATTAGATTTCATGAAAATAATATTATTTAAACAAAATTTACATTTTTTTATAAAGAAATAAAAAAGTTACAGCAGTTTTAGTTTGATTTTTAAGAAAAACGTTTTTTTGGTATAATTTTAAAAATAATCGACCGAAAAATTTTAAAACTTCATTTCTAATTAGATTTCATGAAAATAAAATTATTTAAACAAAATTTACATTTTTTTATAAAGAAATAAAAAAGTTACAGCAGTTTTTGTTTGATTTTTAAGAAAAACGCATTATTTCTAAAAAATAACGTTTTTTTGATATAATTTTAAAAGTAATCGTCCGAAAAATTTTAAAACTACATTTCTAATTAGATTTCATGAAAATAATATTATTTAAACAAAATTTACATTTTTTTATAAAGAAATAAAAAAGTTTCTGCAGTTTTTGTGTGATTTTTAAGAAAAACGTTTTTTTGGTATAATTTTAAAAATAATCGACCGAAAAATTTTAAAACTACATTTCTAATTAGATTTCATGAAAATAAAATTATTTAAACAAAATTTACATTTTTTTATAAAGAAATAAAAAAGTTACAGCAGTTTTTGTTTGATTTTTAAGAAAAACGCATTATTTCTAAAAAATAACGTTTTTTTGATATAATTTTAAAAGTAATCGTCCGAAAAATTTTAAAACTACATTTCTAATTAGATTTCATGAAAATAAAATTATTTAAACAAAATTTACATTTTTTTATAAAGAAATAAAAAAGTTTCTGCAGTTTTTGTGTGATTTTTAAGAAAAACGTTTTTTTTGGTATAATTTTAAAAATAATCGACCTAAAAATTTTAAAACTACATTTCTAATTAGATTTCATGAAAATAAAATTATTTAAACAAAATTTACATTTTTTTATAAAGAAATAAAAAAGTTACAGCAGTTTTTGTTTGATTTTAAGAAAAACGCATTATTTCTAAAAAATAACGTTTTTTTTGATATAATTTTAAAGTAATCGTCCGAAAAATTTTAAAACTACATTTCTAATTAGATTTCATGAAATAATATTATTTAAACAAAATTTACATTTTTTTATAAAGAAATAAAAAAGTTACAGCAGTTTTTGTTTGATTTTAAGAAAAACGCATTATTTCTAAAAAATAACGTTTTTTTGATATAATTTTAAAAGTAATCGTCCGAAAAATTTTAAAACTACATTTCTAATTAGATTTCATGAAAATAATATTATTTAAACAAAATTTACATTTTTTTATAAAGAAATAAAAAAGTTTCTGCAGTTTTTGTGTGATTTTTAAGAAAAACGTTTTTTTGGTATAATTTTAAAAATAATCGACCGAAAAATTTTAAAACTACATTTCTAATTAGATTTCATGAAAATAAAATTATTTAAACAAAATTTACATTTTTTTATAAAGAAATAAAAAAGTAACAGCAGTTTTTGTTTAATTTTTAAGAAAAACGCATTATTTCTAAAAAATAACGTTTTTTTGATATAATTTTAAAAGTAATCGTCCGAAAAATTTTAAAACTACATTTCTAATTAGATTTCATGAAAATAATATTATTTAAACAAAATTTACATTTTTTTATAAAAAAATAAAAAAGTTTCTGCAGTTTTTGTGTGACTTTTAAGAAAAACGTTTTTTTGGTATAATTTTAAAAATAATCGACCGAAAAATTTTAAAACTACATTTCTAATTAGATTTCATGAAAATAAAATTATTTAAACAAAATTTACATTTTTTTATAAAGAAATAAAAAAGTTACAGCAGTTTTTGTTTGATTTTTAAGAAAAACGCATTATTTCTAAAAAATAACGTTTTTTTGATATAATTTTAAAAGTAATCGTCCGAAAAATTTTAAAACTACATTTCTAATTAGATTTCATGAAAATAAAATTATTTAAACAAAATTTACATTTTTTTATAAAGAAATAAAAAAGTTTCTGCAGTTTTTGTGTGATTTTTAAGAAAAACGTTTTTTTGGTATAATTTTAAAAATAATCGACCGAAAAATTTTAAAACTACATTTCTAATTAGATTTCATGAAAATAAAATTATTTAAACAAAATTTACATTTTTTTATAAAGAAATAAAAAAGTTACAGCAGTTTTTGTTTGATTTTTAAGAAAAACGCATTATTTCTAAAAAATAACGTTTTTTTGATATAATTTTAAAAGTAATCGTCCGAAAAATTTTAAAACTACATTTCTAATTAGATTTCATGAAAATAATATTATTTAAACAAAATTTACATTTTTTTATAAAGAAATAAAAAAGTTACAGCAGTTTTAGTTTGATTTTTAAGAAAAACGTTTTTTTGTTATAATTTTAAAAATAATCGACCGAAAAATTTTAAAACTACATTTCTAATTAGATTTCATGAAAATAAAATTATTTAAACAAAATTTACATTTTTTTATAAAGAAATAAAAAAGTTACAGCAGTTTTTGTTTGATTTTTAAGAAAAACGCATTATTTCGAAAAAATAACGTTTTTTTGATATAATTTTAAAAGTAATCGTCCGAAAAATTTTAAAACTACATTTCTAATTAGATTTCATGAAAATAAAATTATTTAAACAAAATTTACATTTTTATATAAAGAAATAAAAAAGTTTCTGCAGTTTTTGTGTGATTTTTAAGAAAAACGTTTTTTGGTATAATTTTAAAAATAATCGACCGAAAAATTTTAAAACTACATTTCTAATTAGATTTCATGAAAATAAAATTATTTAAACAAAATTTACATTTTTTTATAAAGAAATAAAAAAGTTACAGCAGTTTTTGTTTGATTTTTAAGAAAAACGCATTATTTCTAAAAAATAACGTTTTTTTGATATAATTTTAAAAGTAATCGTCCGAAAAATTTTAAAACTACATTTCTAATTAGATTTCATGTAAATAATATCATTTAAACAAAATTTACATTTTTTTATAAAGAAATAAAAAAGTTACAGCAGTTTTAGTTTGATTTTTAAGAAAAACGTTTTTTTGGTATAATTTTAAAAATAATCGACCGAAAAATTTTAAAACTACATTTCTAATTAGATTTCATGAAAATAAAATTATTTAAACAAAATTTACATTTTTTTATAAAGAAATAAAAAAGTTACAGCAGTTTTTGTTTGATTTTTAAGAAAAACGCATTATTTCTAAAAAATAACGTTTTTTTGATATAATTTTAAAAGTAATCGTCCGAAAAATTTTAAAACTACATTTCTAATTAGATTTCATGAAAATAATATTATTTAAACAAAATTTACATTTTTTTATAAAGAAATAAAAAAGTTTCTGCAGTTTTTGTGTGATTTTTAAGAAAAACGTTTTTTTGGTATAATTTTAAAAATAATCGACCGAAAAATTTTAAAACTACATTTCTAATTAGATTTCATGAAAATAAAATTATTTAAACAAAATTTACATTTTTTTATAAAGAAATAAAAAAGTTACAGCAGTTTTTGTTTGATTTTTAAGAAAAACGCATTATTTCTAAAAAATAACGTTTTTTTGATATAATTTTAAAAGTAATCGTCCGAAAAATTTTAAAACTACATTTCTAATTAGATTTCATGAAAATAATATTATTTAAACAAAATTTACATTTTTTTATAAAGAAATAAAAAAGTTTCTGCAGTTTTTGTGTGATTTTTAAGAAAAACGTTTTTTTGGTATAATTTTAAAAATAATTGACCGAAAAATTTTAAAACTACATTTCCAATTAGATTTCATGAAAATAAAATTATTTAAACAAAATTTACATTTTTTTATAAAGAAATAAAAAAGTTACAGCAGTTTTTGTTTGATTTTTAAGAAAAACGCATTATTTCTAAAAAATAACGTTTTTTTGATATAATTTTAAAAGTAATCGTCCGAAAAATTTTAAAACTACATTTCTAATTAGATTTCATGAAAATAAAATTATTTAAACAAAATTTACATTTTTTTATAAAGAAATAAAAAAGTTTCTGCAGTTTTTGTGTGATTTTTAAGAAAAACGTTTTTTTGGTATAATTTTAAAAATAATCGACCGAAAAATTTTAAAACTACATTTCTAATTAGATTTCATGAAAATAAAATTATTTAAACAAAATTTACATTTTTTTATAAAGAAATAAAAAAGTTACAGCAGTTTTTGTTTGATTTTTAAGAAAAACGCATTATTTCTAAAAAATAACGTTTTTTTGATATAATTTTAAAAGTAATCGTCCGAAAAATTTTAAAACTACATTTCTAATTAGATTTCATGAAAATAATATTATTTAAACAAAATTTACATTTTTTTATAAAGAAATAAAAAAGTTACAGCAGTTTTAGTTTGATTTTTAAGAAAAACGTTTTTTTGGTATAATTTTAAAAATAATCGACCGAAAAATTTTAAAACTACATTTCTAATTAGATTTCATGAAAATAAAATTATTTAAACAAAATTTACATTTTTTTATAAAGAAATAAAAAAGTTACAGCAGTTTTTGTTTGATTTTTAAGAAAAACGCATTATTTCTAAAAAATAACGTTTTTTTGATATAATTTTAAAAGTAATCGTCCGAAAAATTTTAAAACTACATTTCTAATTAGATTTCATGAAAATAAAATTATTTAAACAAAATTTACATTTTTTTATAAAGAAATAAAAAAGTTTCTGCAGTTTTTGTGTGATTTTTAAGAAAAACGTTTTTTTGGTATAATTTTAAAAATAATCGACCGAAAAATTTTAAAACTACATTTCTAATTAGATTTCATGAAAATAAAATTATTTAAACAAAATTTACATTTTTTTATAAAGAAATAAAAAAGTTACAGCAGTTTTTGTTTGATTTTTAAGAAAAACGCATTATTTCTAAAAAATAACGTTTTTTTGATATAATTTTAAAAGTAATCGTCCGAAAAATTTTAAAACTACATTTCTAATTAGATTTCATGAAAATAATATTATTTAAACAAAATTTACATTTTTTTATAAAGAAATAAAAAAGTTACAGCAGTTTTAGTTTGATTTTTAAGAAAAACGTTTTTTTGGTATAATTTTAAAAATAATCGACCGAAAAATTTTAAAACTACATTTCTAATTAGATTTCATGAAAATAAAATTATTTAAACAAAATTTACATTTTTTTATAAAGAAATAAAAAAGTTACAGCAGTTTTTGTTTGATTTTTAAGAAAAACGCATTATTTCTAAAAAATAACGTTTTTTTGATATAATTTTAAAAGTAATCGTCCGAAAAATTTTAAAACTACATTTCTAATTAGATTTCATGAAAATAAAATTATTTAAACAAAATTTACATTTTTTTATAAAGAAATAAAAAAGTTTCTGCAGTTTTTGTGTGATTTTTAAGAAAAACGTTTTTTTGGTATAATTTTAAAAATAATCGACCGAAAAATTTTAAAACTACATTTCTAATTAGATTTCATGAAAATAAAATTATTTAAACAAAATTTACATTTTTTTATAAAGAAATAAAAAAGTTTCTGCAGTTTTTGTTTGATTTTTAAGAAAAACGCATTATTTCTAAAAAATAACGTTTTTTTGATATAATTTTAAAAGTAATCGTCCGAAAAATTTTAAAACTACATTTCTAATTAGATTTCATGAAAATAATATTATTTAAACAAAATTTACATTTTTTTATAAAGAAATAAAAAAGTTTCTGCAGTTTTTGTGTGATTTTTAAGAAAAACGTTTTTTTGGTATAATTTTAAAAATAATCGACCAAAAAATTTTAAAACTACATTTCTAATTAGATTTCATGAAAATAAAATTATTTAAACAAAATTTACATTTTTTTATAAAGAAATAAAAAAGTTACAGCAGTTTTTGTTTGATTTTTAAGAAAAACGCATTATTTCTAAAAAATAACGTTTTTTTGATATAATTTTAAAAGTAATCGTCCGAAAAATTTTAAAACTACATTTCTAATTAGATTTCATGAAAATAATATTATTTAAACAAAATTTACATTTTTTTATAAAGAAATAAAAAAGTTACAGCAGTTTTAGTTTGATTTTTAAGAAAAACGTTTTTTTGGTATAATTTTAAAAATAATCGACCGAAAAATTTTAAAACTACATTTCTAATTAGATTTCATGAAAATAAAATTATTTAAACAAAATTTACATTTTTTTATAAAGAAATAAAAAAGTTACAGCAGTTTTTGTTTGATTTTTAAGAAAAACGCATTATTTCTAAAAAATAACGTTTTTTTGATATAATTTTAAAAGTAATCGTCCGAAAAATTTTAAAACTACATTTCTAATTAGATTTCATGAAAATAATATTATTTAAACAAAATTTACATTTTTTTATAAAGAAATAAAATAGTTACAGCAGTTTTAGTTTGATTTTTAAGAAAAACGTTTTTTTGGTATAATTTTAAAAATAATCGACCGAAAAATTTTAAAACTACATTTCTAATTAGATTTCATGAAAATAAAATTATTTAAACAAAATTTACATTTTTTTATAAAGAAATAAAAAAGTTACAGCAGTTTTTGTTTGATTTTTAAGAAAAACGCATTATTTCTAAAAAATAACGTTTTTTTGATATAATTTTAAAAGTAATCGTCCGAAAAATTTTAAAACTACATTTCTAATTAGATTTCATGAAAATAATATTATTTAAACAAAATTTACATTTTTTTAAAAAGAAATAAAAAAGTTACAGCAGTTTTTGTTTGATTTTTAAGAAAAACGCATTATTTCTAAAAAATAACGTTTTTTTGATATAATTTTAAAAGTAATCGTCCGAAAAATTTTAAAACTACATTTCTAATTAGATTTCATGAAAATAATATTATTTAAACAAAATTTACATTTTTTTATAAAGAAATAAAAAAGTTACAGCAGTTTTAGTTTGATTTTTAAGAAAAACGTTTTTTTGGTATAATTTTAAAAATAATCGACCGAAAAATTTTAAAACTACATTTCTAATTAGATTTCATGAAAATAAAATTATTTAAACAAAATTTACATTTTTTTATAAAGAAATAAAAAAGTTACAGCAGTTTTTGTTTGATTTTTAAGAAAAACGCATTATTTCTAAAAAATAACGTTTTTTTGATATAATTTTAAAAGTAATCGTCCGAAAAATTTTAAAACTACATTTCTAATTAGATTTCATGAAAATAATATTATTTAAACAAAATTTACATTTTTTTATAAAGAAATAAAAAAGTTTCTGCAGTTTTTGTGTGATTTTTAAGAAAAACGTTTTTTTGGTATAATTTTAAAAATAATCGACCGAAAAATTTTAAAACTACATTTCTAATTAGATTTCATGAAAATAAAATTATTTAAACAAAATTTACATTTTTTTATAAAGAAATAAAAAAGTTACAGCAGTTTTTGTTTGATTTTTAAGAAAAACGCATTATTTCTAAAAAATAACGTTTTTTTGATATAATTTTAAAAGTAATCGTCCGAAAAATTTTAAAACTACATTTCTAATTAGATTTCATGAAAATAATATTATTTAAACAAAATTTACATTTTTTTATAAAGAAATAAAAAAGTTTCTGCAGTTTTTGTGTGATTTTTAAGAAAAACGTTTTTTTGGTATAATTTTAAAAATAATCGACCGAAAAATTTTAAAACTACATTTCTAATTAGATTTCATGAAAATAAAATTACTTAAACAAAATTTACATTTTTTTATAAAGAAATAAAAAAGTTACAGCAGTTTTTGTTTTATTTTTAAGAAAAACGCATTATTTCTAAAAAATAACGTTTTTTTGATATAATTTTAAAAGTAATCGTCCGAAAAATTTTAAAACTACATTTCTAATTAGATTTCATGAAAATAATATTATTTAAACAAAATTTACATTTTTTTATAAAGAAATAAAAAAGTTACAGCAGTTTTTGTTTGATTTTTAAGAAAAACGCATTATTTCTAAAAAATAACGTTTTTTTGATATAATTTTAAAATAAAATCGTCCGAAAAATTTTAAAACTACATTTCTAATTAGATTTCATGAAAATAATATTATTTAAACAAAATTTACATTTTTTTATAAAGAAATAAAAAAGTTTCTGCAGTTTTTGTGTGATTTTTAAGAAAAACGTTTTTTTGGTATAATTTTAAAAATAATCGACCGAAAAATTTTAAAACTACATTTCTAATTAGATTTCATGAAAATAAAATTATTTAAACAAAATTTACATTTTTTTATAAAGAAATAAAAAAGTTACAGCAGTTTTTGTTTGATTTTTAAGAAAAACGCATTATTTCTAAAAAATAACGTTTTTTTGATATAATTTTAAAAGTAATCGTCCGAAAAATTTTAAAACTACATTTCTAATTAGATTTCATGAAAATAATATTATTTAAACAAAATTTACATTTTTTTATAAAAAAATAAAAAAGTTTCTGCAGTTTTTGTGTGATTTTTAAGAAAAACGTTTTTTTGGTATAATTTTAAAAATAATCGACCGAAAAATTTTAAAACTACATTTCTAATTAGATTTCATGAAAATAAAATTATTTAAACAAAATTTACATTTTTTTATAAAGAAATAAAAAAGTTACAGCAGTTTTTGTTTGATTTTTAAGAAAAACGCATTATTTCTAAAAAATAACGTTTTTTTGATATAATTTTAAAAGTAATCGTCCGAAAAATTTTAAAACTACATTTCTAATTAGATTTCATGAAAATAATATTATTTAAACAAAATTTACATTTTTTTATAAAGAAATAAAAAAGTTTCTGCAGTTTTTGTGTGATTTTTAAGAAAAACGTTTTTTTGGTATAATTTTAAAAATAATCGACCGAAAAATTTTAAAACTACATTTCTAATTAGATTTCATGAAAATAAAATTATTTAAACAAAATTTACATTTTTTTATAAAGAAATAAAAAAGTTACAGCAGTTTTTGTTTGATTTTTAAGAAAAACGCATTATTTCCAAAAAATAACGTTTTTTTGATATAATTTTAAAAGTAATCGTCCGAAAAATTTTAAAACTACATTTCTAATTAGATTTCATGAAAATAATATTATTTAAACAAAATTTACATTTTTTTATAAAGAAATAAAAAAGTTTCTGCAGTTTTTGTGTGATTTTTAAGAAAAACGTTTTTTTGGTATAATTTTAAAAATAATCGACCGAAAAATTTTAAAACTACATTTCTAATTAGATTTCATGAAAATAAAATTATTTAAACAAAATTTACATTTTTTTATAAAGAAATAAAAAAGTTACAGCAGTTTTTGTTTGATTTTTAAGAAAAACGCATTATTTCTAAAAAATAACGTTTTTTTGATATAATTTTAAAAGTAATCGTCCGAAAAATTTTAAAACTACATTTCTAATTAGATTTCATGAAAATAAAATTATTTAAACAAAATTTACATTTTTTTATAAAGAAATAAAAAAGTTTCTGCAGTTTTTGTGTGATTTTTAAGAAAAACGTTTTTTTGGTATAATTTTAAAAATAATCGACCGAAAAATTTTAAAACTACATTTCTAATTAGATTTCATGAAAATAAAATTATTTAAACAAAATTTACATTTTTTTATAAAGAAATAAAAAAGTTACAGCAGTTTTTGTTTGATTTTTAAGAAAAACGCATTATTTCTAAAAAATAACGTTTTTTTGATATAATTTTAAAAGTAATCGTCCGAAAAATTTTAAAACTACATTTCTAATTAGATTTCATGAAAATAATATTATTTAAACAAAATTTACATTTTTTTATAAAGAAATAAAAAAGTTACAGCAGTTTTAGTTTGATTTTTAAGAAAAACGTTTTTTTGGTATAATTTTAAAAATAATCGACCGAAAAATTTTAAAACTACATTTCTAATTAGATTTCATGAAAATAAAATTATTTAAACAAAATTTACATTTTTTTATAAAGAAATAAAAAAGTTACAGCAGTTTTTGTTTGATTTTTAAGAAAAACGCATTATTTCTAAAAAATAACGTTTTTTTGATATAATTTTAAAAGTAATCGTCCGAAAAATTTTAAAACTACATTTCTAATTAGATTTCATGAAAATAAAATTATTTAAACAAAATTTACATTTTTTTATAAAGAAATAAAAAAGTTTCTGCAGTTTTTGTGTGATTTTTAAGAAAAACGTTTTTTTGGTATAATTTTAAAAATAATCGACCGAAAAATTTTAAAACTACATTTCTAATTAGATTTCATGAAAATAAAATTATTTAAACAAAATTTACATTTTTTTATAAAGAAATAAAAAAGTTACAGCAGTTTTTGTTTGATTTTTAAGAAAAACGCATTATTTCTAAAAAATAACGTTTTTTTGATATAATTTTAAAAGTAATCGTCCGAAAAATTTTAAAACTACATTTCTAATTAGATTTCATGAAAATAATATTATTTAAACAAAATTTTCATTTTTTTGTAAAGAAATAAAAAAGTTACAGCAGTTTTAGTTTGATTTTTAAGAAAAACGTTTTTTTGGTATAATTTTAAAAATAATCGACCGAAAAATATTAAAACTACATTTCTAATTAGATTTCATGAAAATAAAATTATTTAAACAAAATTTACATTTTTTTATAAAGAAATAAAAAAGTTACAGCAGTTTTTGTTTGATTTTTAAGAAAAACGCATTATTTCTAAAAAATAACGTTTTTTTGATATAATTTTAAAAGTAATCGTCCGAAAAATTTTAAAACTACATTTCTAATTAGATTTCATGAAAATAATATTATTTAAACAAAATTTACATTTTTTTATAAAGAAATAAAAAAGTTACAGCAGTTTTTGTTTGATTTTTAAGAAAAACGCATTATTTCTAAAAAATAACGTTTTTTTGATATAATTTTAAAAGTAATCGTCCGAAAAATTTTAAAACTACATTTCTAATTAGATTTCATGAAAATAATATTATTTAAACAAAATTTACATTTTTTTATAAAGAAATAAAAAAGTTACAGCAGTTTTAGTTTGATTTTTAAGAAAAACGTTTTTTTGGTATAATTTTAAAAATAATCGACCGAAAAATTTTAAAACTACATTTCTAATTAGATTTCATGAAAATAAAATTATTTAAACAAAATTTACATTTTTTTATAAAGAAATAAAAAAGTTACAGCAGTTTTTGTTTGATTTTTAAGAAAAACGCATTATTTCTAAAAAATAACGTTTTTTTGATATAATTTTAAAAGTAATCGTCCGAAAAATTTTAAAACTACATTTCTAATTAGATTTCATGAAAATAATATTATTTAAACAAAATTTACATTTTTTTATAAAGAAATAAAAAAGTTTCTGCAGTTTTTGTGTGATTTTAAGAAAAACGTTTTTTTGGTATAATTTTAAAAATAATCGACCGAAAAATTTTAAAACTACATTTCTAATTAGATTTCATGAAAATAAAATTATTTAAACAAAATTTACATTTTTTTATAAAGAAATAAAAAAGTAACAGCAGTTTTTGTTTGATTTTTAAGAAAAACGCATTATTTCTAAAAAATAACGTTTTTTTGATATAATTTTAAAAGTAATCGTCCGAAAAATTTTAAAACTACATTTCTAATTAGATTTCATGAAAATAATATTATTTAAACAAAATTTACATTTTTTTATAAAGAAATAAAAAAGTTACAGCAGTTTTAGTTTGATTTTTAAGAAAACGTTTTTTTGGTATAATTTTAAAAATAATCGACCGAAAAATTTTAAAACTACATTTCTAATTAGATTTCATGAAAATAAAATTATTTAAACAAAATTTACATTTTTTTATAAAGAAATAAAAAAGTTACAGCAGTTTTTGTTTGATTTTTAAGAAAAACGCATTATTTCTAAAAAATAACGTTTTTTTGATATAATTTTAAAAGTAATCGTCCGAAAAATTTTAAAACTACATTTCTAATTAGATTTCATGAAAATAATATTATTTAAACAAAATTTACATTTTTTTATAAAGAAATAAAAAAGTTACAGCAGTTTTAGTTTGATTTTTAAGAAAAACGTTTTTTTGGTATAATTTTAAAAATAATCGACCGAAAAATTTTAAAACTACATTTCTAATTAGATTTCATGAAAATAAAATTATTTAAACAAAATTTACATTTTTTTATAAAGAAATAAAAAAGTTACAGCAGTTTTTGTTTGATTTTTAAGAAAAACGCATTATTTCTAAAAAATAAAGTTTTTTTGATATAATTTTAAAAGTAATCGTCCGAAAAATTTTAAAACTACATTTCTAATTAGATTTCATGAAAATAATATTATTTAAACAAAATTTACATTTTTTTATAAAGAAATAAAAAAGTTACAGCAGTTTTAGTTTGATTTTTAAGAAAAACGTTTTTTTTGGTATAATTTTAAAAATAATCGACCGAAAAATTTTAAAACTACATTTCTAATTAGATTTCATGAAAATAAAATTATTTAAACAAAATTTACATTTTTTTATAAAGAAATAAAAAAGTTACAGCAGTTTTTGTTTGATTTTTAAGAAAAACGCATTATTTCTAAAAAATAACGTTTTTTTGATATAATTTTAAAAGTAATCGTCCGAAAAATTTTAAAACTACATTTCTAATTAGATTTCATGAAAATAATATTATTTAAACAAAATTTACATTTTTTTATAAAGAAATAAAAAAGTTACAGCAGTTTTTGTTTGATTTTTAAGAAAAACGCATTATTTCTAAAAAATAACGTTTTTTTGATATAATTTTAAAAGTAATCGTCCGAAAAATTTTAAAACTACATTTCTAATTAGATTTCATGAAAATAATATTATTTAAACAAAATTTACATTTTTTTATAAAGAAATAAAAAAGTTTCTGCAGTTTTTGTGTGATTTTTAAGAAAAACGTTTTTTTGGGTATAATTTTAAAAATAATCGACCGAAAAATTTTAAAACTACATTTCTAATTAGATTTCATGAAAATAAAATTATTTAAACAAAATTTACATTTTTTTATAAAGAAATAAAAAAGTTACAGCAGTTTTTGTTTGATTTTTAAGAAAAACGCATTATTTCTAAAAAATAACGTTTTTTTGATATAATTTTAAAAGTAATCGTCCGAAAAATTTTAAAACTACATTTCTAATTAGATTTCATGAAAATAATATTATTTAAACAAAATTTACACTTTTTTATAAAGAAATAAAAAAGTTACAGCAGTTTTTGTTTGATTTTTAAGAAAAACGCATTATTTCTAAAAAATAACGTTTTTTTGATATAATTTTAAAAGTAATCGTCCGAAAAATTTTAAAACTACATTTCTAATTAGATTTCATGAAAATAATATTATTTAAACAAAATTTACATTTTTTTATAAAGAAATAAAAAAGTTACAGCAGTTTTAGTTTGATTTTTAAGAAAAACGTTTTTTTTGGTATAATTTTAAAAATAATCGACCGAAAAATTTTAAAACTACATTTCTAATTAGATTTCATGAAAATAAAATTATTTAAACAAAATTTACATTTTTTTATAAAGAAATAAAAAAGTTACAGCAGTTTTTGTTTGATTTTTAAGAAAAACGCATTATTTCTAAAAAATAACGTTTTTTTTGATATAATTTTAAAAGTAATCGTCCGAAAAATTTTAAAACTACATTTCTAATTAGATTTCATGAAAATAATATTATTTAAACAAAATTTACATTTTTTTATAAAGAAATAAAAAAGTTACAGCAGTTTTAGTTTGATTTTTAAGAAAAACGTTTTTTGGTATAATTTTAAAAATAATCGACCGAAAAATTTTAAAACTACATTTCTAATTAGATTTCATGAAAATAAAATTATTTAAACAAAATTTACATTTTTTTATAAAGAAATAAAAAAGTTACAGCAGTTTTTGTTTGATTTTTAAGAAAAACGCATTATTTCTAAAAAATAACGTTTTTTTGATATAATTTTAAAAGTAATCGTCCGAAAAATTTTAAAACTACATTTCTAATTAGATTTCATGAAAATAATATTATTTAAACAAAATTTACATTTTTTTATAAAGAAATAAAAAAGTTTCTGCAGTTTTTGTGTGATTTTTAAGAAAAACGTTTTTTTGGTATAATTTTAAAAATAATCGACCGAAAAATTTTAAAGCTACATTTCTAATTAGATTTCATGAAAATAAAATTATTTAAACAAAATTTACATTTTTTTATAAAGAAATAAAAAGTTACAGCAGTTTTTGTTTGATTTTTAAGAAAAACGCATTATTTCTAAAAAATAACGTTTTTTTGATATAATTTTAAAAGTAATCGTCCGAAAAATTTTAAAACTACATTTCTAATTAGATTTCATGAAAATAAAATTATTTAAACAAAATTTACATTTTTTTATAAAGAAATAAAAAAGTTTCTGCAGTTTTTGTGTGATTTTTAAGAAAAACGTTTTTTTGGTATAATTTTAAAAATAATCGACCGAAAAATTTTAAAACTACATTTCTAATTAGATTTCATGAAAATAAAATTATTTAAACAAAATTTACATTTTTTTATAAAGAAATAAAAAAGTTACAGCAGTTTTTGTTTGATTTTTAAGAAAAACGCATTATTTCTAAAAAATAACGTTTTTTTGATATAATTTTAAAAGTAATCGTCCGAAAAATTTTAAAACTACATTTCTAATTAGATTTCATGAAAATAATATTATTTAAATAAAATTTACATTTTTTTATAAAGAAATAAAAAAGTTACAGCAGTTTTAGTTTGATTTTTAAGAAAAACGTTTTTTTTGGTATAATTTTAAAAATAATCGACCGAAAAATTTTAAAACTACATTTCTAATTAGATTTCATGAAAATAAAATTATTTAAACAAAATTTACATTTTTTTATAAAGAAATAAAAAAGTTACAGCAGTTTTTGTTTGATTTTTAAGAAAAACGCATTATTTCTAAAAAATAACGTTTTTTTGATATAATTTTAAAAGTAATCATCCGAAAAATTTTAAAACTAGATTTCTAATTAGATTTCATGAAAATAATATTATTTAAACAAAATTTACATTTTTTTATAAAGAAATAAAAAAGTTTCTGCAGTTTTTGTGTGATTTTTAAGAAAAACGTTTTTTTGGTATAATTTTAAAAATAATTGACCGAAAAATTTTGAAACTACATTTCTAATTAGATTTCATGAAAATAAAATTATTTAAACAAAATTTACATTTTTTTATAAAGAAATAAAAAAGTTACAGCAGTTTTTGTTTGATTTTTAAGAAAAACGCATTATTTCTAAAAAATAACGTTTTTTTGATATAATTTTAAAAGTAATCGTCCGAAAAATTTTAAAACTACATTTCTAATTAGATTTCATGAAAATAAAATTATTTAAACAAAATTTACATTTTTTTATAAAGAAATAAAAAAGTTTCTGCAGTTTTTGTGTGATTTTTAAGAAAAACGTTTTTTTGGTATAATTTTAAAAATAATCGACCGAAAAATTTTAAAACTACATTTCTAATTAGATTTCATGAAAATAAAATTATTTAAACAAAATTTACATTTTTTTATAAAGAAATAAAAAAGTTACAGCAGTTTTAGTTTGATTTTTAAGAAAAACGTTTTTTTGGTATAATTTTAAAAATAATCATGAAAATAAAATTATTTAAACAAAATTTACATTTTTTTATAAAGAAATAAAAAAGTTACAGCAGTTTTTGTTTGATTTTTAAGAAAAACGCATTATTTCTAAAAAAATAACGTTTTTTTGATATAATTTTAAAAGTAATCGTCCTAAAAATTTTAAAACTACATTTCTAATTAGATTTCATGAAAATAATATTATTTAAACAAAATTTACATTTTTTTATAAAGAAATAAAAAAGTTACAGCAGTTTTAGTTTGATTTTTAAGAAAAACGTTTTTTTGGTATAATTTTAAAAATAATCGCCCGAAAAATTTTAAAACTACATTTCTAATTAGATTTCATGAAAATAAAATTATTTAAACAAAATTTACATTTTTTATAAAGAAATAAAAAAGTTACAGCAGTTTTTGTTTGATTTTTAAGAAAAACGCATTATTTCTAAAAAATAACGTTTTTTTGATATAATTTTAAAAGTAATCGTCCGAAAAATTTTAAAACTACATTTCTAATTAGATTTCATGAAAATAATATTATTTAAACAAAATTTACATTTTTTTATAAAGAAATAAAAAAGTTACAGCAGTTTTAGTTTGATTTTTAAGAAAAACGTTTTTTTGGTATAATTTTAAAAATAATCGACCGAAAAATTTTAAAACTACATTTCTAATTAGATTTCATGAAAATAAAATTATTTAAACAAAATTTACATTTTTTTATAAAGAAATAAAAAAGTTACAGCAGTTTTTGTTTGATTTTTAAGAAAAACGCATTATTTCTAAAAAATAACGTTTTTTTGATATAATTTTAAAAGTAATCGTCCGAAAAATTTTAAAACTACATTTCTAATTAGATTTCATGAAAATAAAATTATTTAAACAAAATTTACATTTTTTTATAAAGAAATAAAAAAGTTTCTGCAGTTTTTGTGTGATTTTTAAGAAAAACGTTTTTTTGGTATAATTTTAAAAATAATCGACCGAAAAATTTTAAAACTACATTTCTAATTAGATTTCATGAAAATAAAATTATTTAAACAAAATTTACCATTTTTTTATAAAGAAATAAAAAAGTTACAGCAGTTTTTGTTTGATTTTTAAGAAAAACGCATTATTTCTAAAAAATAACGTTTTTTTGATATAATTTTAAAAGTAATCGTCCGAAAAATTTTAAAACTACATTTCTAATTAGATTTCATGAAAATAAAATTATTTAAACAAAATTTACATTTTTTTATAAAGAAATAAAAAAGTTTCTGCAGTTTTTGTGTGATTTTTAAGAAAAACGTTTTTTTGGTATAATTTTAAAAATAATCGACCGAAAAATTTTAAAACTACATTTCTAATTAGATTTCATGAAAATAAAATTATTTAAACAAAATTTACATTTTTTTATAAAGAAATAAAAAAGTTACAGCAGTTTTTGTTTGATTTTTAAGAAAAACGCATTATTTCTAAAAAATAACGTTTTTTTGATATAATTTTAAAAGTAATCGTCCGAAAAATTTTAAAACTACATTTCTAATTAGATTTCATGAAAATAATATTATTTAAACAAAATTTACATTTTTTTATAAAGAAATAAAAAAGTTACAGCAGTTTTAGTTTGATTTTTAAGAAAAACGTTTTTTTGGTATAATTTTAAAAATAATCGACCGAAAAATTTTAAAACTACATTTCTAATTAGATTTCATGAAAATAAAATTATTTAAACAAAATTTTCATTTTTTTATAAAGAAATAAAAAAGTTACAGCAGTTTTTGTTTGATTTTTAAGAAAAACGCATTATTTCTAAAAAAATAACGTTTTTTTGATATAATTTTAAAAGTAATCGTCCGAAAAATTTTAAAACTACATTTCTAATTAGATTTCATGAAAATAATATTATTTAAACAAAATTTACATTTTTTTATAAAGAAATAAAAAAGTTTCTGCAGTTTTTGTGTGATTTTTAAGAAAAACGTTTTTTTGGTATAATTTTAAAAATAATCGACCGAAAAATTTTAAAACTACATTTCTAATTAGATTTCATGAAAATAAAATTATTTAAACAAAATTTACATTTTTTTATAAAGAAATAAAAAAGTTACAGCAGTTTTTGTTTGATTTTTAAGAAAAACGCATTATTTCTAAAAAATAACGTTTTTTTGATATAATTTTAAAAGTAATCGTCCGAAAAATTTTAAAACTACATTTCTAATTAGATTTCATGAAATAAAATTATTTAAACAAAATTTACATTTTTTTATAAAGAAATAAAAAAGTTTCTGCAGTTTTTGTGTGATTTTTAAGAAAAACGTTTTTTTGGTATAATTTTAAAAATAATCGACCGAAAAATTTTAAAACTACATTTCTAATTAGATTTCATGAAAATAAAATTATTTAAACAAAATTTACATTTTTTTATAAAGAAATAAAAAAGTTACAGCAGTTTTTGTTTGATTTTTAAGAAAACGCATTATTTCTAAAAAATAACGTTTTTTTGATATAATTTTAAAAGTAATCGTCCGAAAAATTTTAAAACTACATTTCTAATTAGATTTCATGAAAATAATATTATTTAAACAAAATTTACATTTTTTTATAAAGAAATAAAAAAGTTACAGCAGTTTTAGTTTGATTTTTAAGAAAAACGTTTTTTTGGTATAATTTTAAAAATAATCGACCGAAAAATTTTAAAACTACATTTCTAATTAGATTTCATGAAAATAAAATTATTTAAACAAAATTTACATTTTTTTATAAAGAAATAAAAAAGTTACAGCAGTTTTTGTTTGATTTTTAAGAAAAACGCATTATTTCTAAAAAATAACGTTTTTTTGATATAATTTTAAAAGTAATCGTAAGAAAAATTTTAAAACTACATTTCTAATTAGATTTCATGAAAATAAAATTATTTAAACAAAATTTACATTTTTTTATAAAGAAATAAAAAAGTTTCTGCAGTTTTTGTGTGATTTTTAAGAAAAATGTTTTTTTGGTATAATTTTAAAAATAATCGACCGAAAAATTTTAAAACTACATTTCTAATTAGATTTCATGAAAATAAAATTATTTAAACAAAATTTACATTTTTTTATAAAGAAATAAAAAAGTTACAGCAGTTTTTGTTTGATTTTTAAGAAAAACGCATTATTTCTAAAAAATAACGTTTTTTTGATATAATTTTAAAAGTAATCGTCCGAAAAATTTTAAAACTACATTTCTAATTAGATTTCATGAAAATAATATTATTTAAACAAAATTTACATTTTTTTATAAAGAAATAAAAAAGTTACAGCAGTTTTAGTTTGATTTTTAAGAAAAACGTTTTTTTGGTATAATTTTAAAAATAATCGACCGAAAAATTTTAAAACTACATTTCTAATTAGATTTCATGAAAATAAAATTATTTAAACAAAATTTACATTTTTTTATAAAGAAATAAAAAAGTTACAGCAGTTTTTGTTTGATTTTTAAGAAAAACGCATTATTTCTAAAAAATAACGTTTTTTTTATATAATTTTAAAAGTAATCGTCCGAAAAATTTTAAAACTACATTTCTAATTAGATTTCATGAAAATAATATTATTTAAACAAAATTTACATTTTTTTATAAAGAAATAAAAAAGTTACAGCAGTTTTAGTTTGATTTTTAAGAAAAACGTTTTTTTGGTATAATTTTAAAAATAATCGACCGAAAAATTTTAAAACTACATTTCTAATTAGATTTCATGAAAATAAAATTATTTAAACAAAATTTACATTTTTTTATAAAGAAATAAAAAAGTTACAGCAGTTTTTGTTTGATTTTTAAGAAAAACGCATTATTTCTAAAAAATAACGTTTTTTTGATATAATTTTAAAAGTAATCGTCCGAAAAATTTTAAAACTACATTTCTAATTAGATTTCATGAAAATAAAATTATTTAAACAAAATTTACATTTTTTTATAAAGAAATAAAAAAGTTTCTGCAGTTTTTGTGTGATTTTTAAGAAAAACGTTTTTTTGGTATAATTTTAAAAATAATCGACCGAAAAATTTTAAAACTACATTTCTAATTAGATTTCATGAAAATAAAATTATTTAAACAAAATTTACATTTTTTTATAAAGAAATAAAAAAGTTACAGCAGTTTTTGTTTGATTTTTAAGAAAAACGCATTATTTCTAAAAAATAACGTTTTTTTGATATAATTTTAAAAGTAATCGTCCGAAAAATTTTAAAACTACATTTCTAATTAGATTTCATGAAAATAAAATTATTTAAACAAAATTTACATTTTTTTATAAAGAAATAAAAAAGTTTCTGCAGTTTTTGTGTGATTTTTAAGAAAAACGTTTTTTTGGTATAATTTTAAAAATAATCGACCGAAAAATTTTAAAACTACATTTCTAATTAGATTTCATGAAAATAAAATTATTTAAACAAAATTTACATTTTTTTATAAAGAAATAAAAAAGTTACAGCAGTTTTTGTTTGATTTTTAAGAAAAACGCATTATTTCTAAAAAATAACGTTTTTTTGATATAATTTTAAAAGTAATCGTCCGAAAAATTTTAAAACTACATTTCTAATTAGATTTCATGAAAATAATATTATTTAAACAAAATTTACATTTTTTTATAAAGAAATAAAAAAGTTACAGCAGTTTTAGTTTGATTTTTAAGAAAAACGTTTTTTTGGTATAATTTTAAAAATAATCGACCGAAAAATTTTAAAACTACATTTCTAATTAGATTTCATGAAAATAAAATTATTTAAACAAAATTTACATTTTTTTATAAAGAAATAAAAAAGTTACAGCAGTTTTTGTTTGATTTTTAAGAAAAACGCATTATTTCTAAAAAATAACGTTTTTTTGATATAATTTTAAAAGTAATCGTCCGAAAAATTTTAAAACTACATTTCTAATTAGATTTCATGAAAATAATATTATTTAAACAAAATTTACATTTTTTTATAAAGAAATAAAAAAGTTTCTGCAGTTTTTGTGTGATTTTTAAGAAAAACGTTTTTTTGGTATAATTTTAAAAATAATCGACCGAAAAATTTTAAAACTACATTTCTAATTAGATTTCATGAAAATAAAATTATTTAAACAAAATTTACATTTTTTTATAAAGAAATAAAAAAGTTACAGCAGTTTTTGTTTGATTTTTAAGAAAAACGCATTATTTCTAAAAAATAACGTTTTTTTGATATAATTTTAAAAGTAATCGTCCGAAAAATTTTAAAACTACATTTCTAATTAGATTTCATGAAAATAAAATTATTTAAACAAAATTTACATTTTTTTATAAAGAAATAAAAAAGTTTCTGCAGTTTTTGTGTGATTTTTAAGAAAAACGTTTTTTTGGTATAATTTTAAAAATAATCGACCGAAAAATTTTAAAACTACATTTCTAATTAGATTTCATGAAAATAAAATTATTTAAACAAAATTTACATTTTTTTATAAAGAAATAAAAAAGTTACAGCAGTTTTTGTTTGATTTTTAAGAAAAACGCATTATTTCTAAAAAATAACGTTTTTTTGATATAATTTTAAAAGTAATCGTCCGAAAAATTTTAAAACTACATTTCTAATTAGATTTCATGAAAATAATATTATTTAAACAAAATTTACATTTTTTTATAAAGAAATAAAAAAGTTATAGCAGTTTTAGTTTGATTTTTAAGAAAAACGTTTTTTTGGTATAATTTTAAAAATAATCGACCGAAAAATTTTAAAACTACATTTCTAATTAGATTTCATGAAAATAAAATTATTTAAACAAAATTTACATTTTTTTATAAAGAAATAAAAAAGTTACAGCAGTTTTTGTTTGATTTTTAAGAAAAACGCATTATTTCTAAAAAATAACGTTTTTTTGATATAATTTTAAAAGTAATCGTCCGAAAAATTTTAAAACTACATTTCTAATTAGATTTCATGAAAATAAAATTATTTAATTAAAATTTACATTTTTTTATAAAGAAATAAAAAAGTTTCTGCAGTTTTTGTGTGATTTTTAAGAAAAATGTTTTTTTGGTATAATTTTAAAAATAATCGACCGAAAAATTTTAAAACTACATTTCTAATTAGATTTCATGAAAATAAAATTATTTAAACAAAATTTACATTTTTTTATAAAGAAATAAAAAAGTTACAGCAGTTTTTGTTTGATTTTTAAGAAAAACGCATTATTTCTAAAAAATAACGTTTTTTTGATATAATTTTAAAAGTAATCGTCCGAAAAATTTTAAAACTACATTTCTAATTAGATTTCATGAAAATAATATTATTTAAACAAAATTTACATTTTTTTATAAAGAAATAAAAAAGTTACAGCAGTTTTAGTTTGATTTTTAAGAAAAACGTTTTTTTGGTATAATTTTAAAAATAATCGACCGAAAAATTTTAAAACTACATTTCTAATTAGATTTCATGAAAATAAAATTATTTAAACAAAATTTACATTTTTTTATAAAGAAATAAAAAAGTTACAGCAGTTTTTGTTTGATTTTTAAGAAAAACGCATTATTTCTAAAAAATAACGTTTTTTTGATATAATTTTAAAAGTAATCGTCCGAAAAATTTTAAAACTACATTTCTAATTAGATTTCATGAAAATAATATTATTTAAACAAAATTTACATTTTTTTATAAAGAAATAAAAAAGTTACAGCAGTTTTAGTTTGATTTTTAAGAAAAACGTTTTTTTGGTATAATTTTAAAAATAATCGACCGAAAAATTTTAAAACTACATTTCTAATTAGATTTCATGAAAATAAAATTATTTAAACAAAATTTACATTTTTTTATAAAGAAATAAAAAAGTTACAGCAGTTTTTGTTTGATTTTTAAGAAAAACGCATTATTTCTAAAAAATAACGTTTTTTTGATATAATTTTAAAAGTAATCGTCCGAAAAATTTTAAAACTACATTTCTAATTAGATTTCATGAAAATAAAATTATTTAAACAAAATTTACATTTTTTTATAAAGAAATAAAAAAGTTTCTGCAGTTTTTGTGTGATTTTTAAGAAAAACGTTTTTTTGGTATAATTTTAAAAATAATCGACCGAAAAATTTTAAAACTACATTTCTAATTAGATTTCATGAAAATAAAATTATTTAAACAAAATTTACATTTTTTTATAAAGAAATAAAAAAGTTACAGCAGTTTTTGTTTGATTTTTAAGAAAAACGCATTATTTCTAAAAAATAACGTTTTTTTGATATAATTTTAAAACTAATCGTCCGAAAAATTTTAAAACTACATTTCTAATTAGATTTCATGAAAATAATATTATTTAAACAAAATTTACATTTTTTTATAAAGAAATAAAAAAGTTACAGCAGTTTTAGTTTGATTTTTAAGAAAAACGTTTTTTTGGTATAATTTTAAAAATAATCGACCGAAAAATTTTAAAACTACATTTCTAATTAGATTTCATGAAAATAAAATTATTTAAACAAAATTTACATTTTTTTATAAAGAAATAAAAAAGTTACAGCAGTTTTTGTTTGATTTTTAAGAAAAACGCATTATTTCTAAAAAATAACGTTTTTTTGATATAATTTTAAAAGTAATCGTCCGAAAAATTTTAAAACTACATTTCTAATTAGATTTCATGAAAATAAAATTATTTAAACAAAATTTGCATTTTTATATAAAGAAATAAAAAAGTTTCTGCAGTTTTTGTGTGATTTTTAAGAAAAACGTTTTTTTGGTATAATTTTAAAAATAATCGACCGAAAAATTTTAAAACTACATTTCTAATTAGATTTCATGAAAATAAAATTATTTAAACAAAATTTACATTTTTTTATAAAGAAATAAAAAAGTTACAGCAGTTTTTGTTTGATTTTTAAGAAAAACGCATTATTTCTAAAAAATAACGTTTTTTTGATATAATTTTAAAAGTAATCGTCCGAAAAATTTTAAAACTACATTTCTAATTAGATTTCATGAAAATAATATTATTTAAACAAAATTTACATTTTTTTATAAAGAAATAAAAAAGTTACAGCAGTTTTAGTTTGATTTTTAAGAAAAACGTTTTTTTGGTATAATTTTAAAAATAATCGACCGAAAAATTTTAAAACTACATTTCTAATTAGATTTCATGAAAATAAAATTATTTAAACAAAATTTACATTTTTTTATAAAGAAATAAAAAAGTTACAGCAGTTTTTGTTTGATTTTTAAGAAAAACGCATTATTTCTAAAAAATAACGTTTTTTTGATATAATTTTAAAAGTAATCGTCCGAAAAATTTTAAAACTACATTTCTAATTAGATTTCATGAAAATAATATTATTTAAACAAAATTTACATTTTTTTATAAAGAAATAAAAAAGTTACAGCAGTTTTAGTTTGATTTTTAAGAAAAACGTTTTTTTGGTATAATTTTAAAAATAATCGACCGAAAAATTTTAAAACTACATTTCTAATTAGATTTCATGAAAATAAAATTATTTAAACAAAATTTACATTTTTTTATAAAGAAATAAAAAAGTTACAGCAGTTTTTGTTTGATTTTTAAGAAAAACGCATTATTTCTAAAAAATAACGTTTTTTTGATATAATTTTAAAAGTAATCGTCCGAAAAATTTTAAAACTACATTTCTAATTAGATTTCATGAAAATAATATTATTTAAACAAAATTTACATTTTTTTATAAAGAAATAAAAAAGTTTCTGCAGTTTTTGTGTGATTTTTAAGAAAAACGTTTTTTTGGTATAATTTTAAAAATAATCGACCGAAAAATTTTAAAACTACATTTCTAATTAGATTTCATGAAAATAAAATTATTTAAACAAAATTTACATTTTTTTATAAAGAAATAAAAAAGTTACAGCAGTTTTTGTTTGATTTTTAAGAAAAACGCATTATTTCTAAAAAATAACGTTTTTTTGATATAATTTTAAAAGTAATCGTCCGAAAAATTTTAAAACTACATTTCTAATTAGATTTCATGAAAATAATATTATTTAAACAAAATTTACATTTTTTTATAAAGAAATAAAAAAGTTACAGCAGTTTTAGTTTGATTTTTAAGAAAAACGTTTTTTTGGTATAATTTTAAAAATAATCGACCGAAAAATTTTAAAACTACATTTCTAATTAGATTTCATGAAAATAAAATTATTTAAACAAAATTTACATTTTTTTATAAAGAAATAAAAAAGTTACAGCAGTTTTTGTTTGATTTTTAAGAAAAACGCATTATTTCTAAAAAATAACGTTTTTTTGATATAATTTTAAAAGTAATCGTCCGAAAAATTTTAAAACTACATTTCTAATTAGATTTCATGAAAATAATATTATTTAAACAAAATTTACATTTTTTTATAAAGAAATAAAAAAGTTACAGCAGTTTTAGTTTGATTTTTAAGAAAAACGTTTTTTTGGTATAATTTTAAAAATAATCGACCGAAAAATTTTAAAACTACATTTCTAATTAGATTTCATGAAAATAAAATTATTTAAACAAAATTTACATTTTTTTATAAAGAAATAAAAAAGTTACAGCAGTTTTTGTTTGATTTTTAAGAAAAACGCATTATTTCTAAAAAATAACGTTTTTTTGATATAATTTTAAAAGTAATCGTCCGAAAAATTTTAAAACTACATTTCTAATTAGATTTCATGAAAATAAAATTATTTAAACAAAATTTACATTTTTTTATAAAGAAATAAAAAAGTTTCTGCAGTTTTTGTGTGATTTTTAAGAAAAACGTTTTTTTGGTATAATTTTAAAAATAATCGACCGAAAAATTTTAAAACTACATTTCTAATTAGATTTCATGAAAATAAAATTATTTAAACAAAATTTACATTTTTTTATAAAGAAATAAAAAAGTTACAGCAGTTTTTGTTTGATTTTTAAGAAAAACGCATTATTTCTAAAAAATAACGTTTTTTTGATATAATTTTAAAACTAATCGTCCGCAAAATTTTAAAACTACATTTCTAATTAGATTTCATGAAAATAATATTATTTAAACAAAATTTACATTTTTTTATAAAGAAATAAAAAAGTTACAGCAGTTTTAGTTTGATTTTTAAGAAAAACGCATTATTTCGAAAAAATAACGTTTTTTTGATATAATTTTAAAAGTAATCGTCCGAAAAATTTTAAAACTACATTTCTAATTAGATTTCATGAAAATAATATTATTTAAACAAAATTTACATTTTTTTATAAAGAAATAAAAAAGTTACAGCAGTTTTAGTTTGATTTTTAAGAAAAACGTTTTTTTGGTATAATTTTAAAAATAATCGACCGAAAAATTTTAAAACTACATTTCTAATTAGATTTCATGAAAATAAAATTATTTAAACAAAATTTACATTTTTTTATAAAGAAATAAAAAAGTTACAGCAGTTTTTGTTTGATTTTTAAGAAAAACGCATTATTTCTAAAAAATAACGTTTTTTTGATATAATTTTAAAAGTAATCGTCCGAAAAATTTTAAAACTACATTTCTAATTAGATTTCATGAAAATAATATTATTTAAACAAAATTTACATTTTTTTATAAAGAAATAAAAAAGTTTCTGCAGTTTTTGTGTGATTTTTAAGAAAAACGTTTTTTTGGTATAATTTTAAAAATAATCGACCGAAAAATTTTAAAACTACATTTCTAATTAGATTTCATGAAAATAAAATTATTTAAACAAAATTTACATTTTTTTATAAAGAAATAAAAAAGTTACAGCAGTTTTTGTTTGATTTTTAAGAAAAACGCATTATTTCTAAAAAATAACGTTTTTTTGATATAATTTTAAAAGTAATCGTCCGAAAAATTTTAAAACTACATTTCTAATTAGATTTCATGAAAATAATATTATTTAAACAAAATTTACATTTTTTTATAAAGAAATAAAAAAGTTACAGCAGTTTTAGTTTGATTTTTAAGAAAAACGTTTTTTTGGTATAATTTTAAAAATAATCGACCGAAAAATTTTAAAACTACATTTCTAATTAGATTTCATGAAAATAAAATTATTTAAACAAAATTTACATTTTTTTATAAAGAAATAAAAAAGTTACAGCAGTTTTTGTTTGATTTTTAAGAAAAACGCATTATTTCTAAAAAATAACGTTTTTTTTGATATAATTTTAAAAGTAATCGTCCGAAAAATTTTAAAACTACATTTCTAATTAGATTTCATGAAAATAATATTATTTAAACAAAATTTACATTTTTTTATAAAGAAATAAAAAAGTTTCTGCAGTTTTTGTGTCATTTTTAAGAAAAAGGTTTTTTTGGTATAATTTTAAAAATAATCGACCGATTAATTTTAAAACTACATTTCTAATTAGATTTCATGAAAATAAAATTATTTAAACAAAATTTACATTTTTTTATAAAGAAATAAAAAAGTTACAGCAGTTTTTGTTTGATTTTTAAGAAAAACGCATTATTTCTAAAAAATAACGTTTTTTTGATATAATTTTAAAAGTAATCGTCCGAAAAATTTTAAAACTACATTTCTAATTAGATTTCATGAAAATAATATTATTTAAACAAAATTTACATTTTTTTATAAAGAAATAAAAAAATTACAGCAGTTTTTGTGTGATTTTTAAGAAAAACGTTTTTTTGGTATAATTTTAAAAATAATCGACCGAAAAATTTTAAAACTACATTTCTAATTAGATTTCATGAAAATAAAATTATTTAAACAAAATTTACATTTTTTTATAAAGAAATAAAAAAGTTACAGCAGTTTTTGTTTGATTTTTAAGAAAAACGCATTATTTCTAAAAAATAACGTTTTTTTGATATAATTTTAAAAGTAATCGTCCGAAAAATTTTAAAACTACATTTCTAATTAGATTTCATGAAAATAATATTATTTAAACAAAATTTACATTTTTTTATAAAGAAATAAAAAAGTTACAGCAGTTTTAGTTTGATTTTTAAGAAAAACGTTTTTTTGGTATAATTTTAAAAATAATCGACCGAAAAATTTTAAAACTACATTTCTAATTAGATTTCATGAAAATAAAATTATTTAAACAAAATTTACATTTTTTTATAAAGAAATAAAAAAGTTACAGCAGTTTTTGTTTGATTTTTAAGAAAAACGCATTATTTCTAAAAAATAACGTTTTTTTGATATAATTTTAAAAGTAATCGTCCGAAAAATTTTAAAACTACATTTCTAATTAGATTTCATGAAAATAATATTATTTAAACAAAATTTACATTTTTTTATAAAGAAATAAAAAAGTTACAGCAGTTTTAGTTTGATTTTTAAGAAAAACGTTTTTTTGGTATAATTTTAAAAATAATCGACCGAAAAATTTTAAAACTACATTTCTAATTAGATTTCATGAAAATAAAATTATTTAAACAAAATTTACATTTTTTTATAAAGAAATAAAAAAGTTACAGCAGTTTTTGTTTGATTTTTAAGAAAAACGCATTATTTCTAAAAAATAACGTTTTTTTGATATAATTTTAAAAGTAATCGTCCGAAAAATTTTAAAACTACATTTCTAATTAGATTTCATGAAATAGTTATTTATGCACCAAGGGAGCAAAGTGAGTAATTTAATCCTGAGTGTGGAAATTGTTGCCCGAGACGTAGTCGAGGGCAACAACCACACGAAGGATTAAATGCACTTTGCTCCAGCAGTGCATATTAAATTTTTTGCACTTCCAATTAATTATTTGAACAAACGTTTTCAATTTTGGGACAATGGTTATTTCGAATGCAGATAACTACTGAGCCAGACATAAAACCTTATTAAAAAAAATAATTGAACAAGTTGTACCTCCTTTATTTGGTCTAACAAATTGTATTGATTGTAATGTTAGAGTAAACGTACATATTTATATTTAGTAATTTGTAAATGTACATATCCATTAATAAATTTGTGTTGTTTTCTCCAGTCTTGTATAATTTTGAAGCACATCGGAAACCTAAAATCAATTGATCGGTTAATTTATGATAAATTAAATATTATTAAAAATTTAAGTACCTATACCATGATTCGATACGGATCAGTCTGCATGAACTTCCGAGTGATGATGAAATATTCTATCGTTTATCTTCTAGAAACTTAAACAACTAACAAAAATCTTTTGAATTGTATAAATATAAGCATTTAGCATACTACATTAGATAAAACCATTAGATATCTTAATAAATAATACAAGACAATTTAGAGGTTAGAATTTCTTGTCAATAAAATTTTTTGAATTTAAGACAAAAAACTATAATAAATTCCTTTCCCAAATAAAAAAACCCTAAAAATTATTGTAGTAATATTAGAAATATACTTACGTATTAAATTATCAAATATAATTCAGAATTCAGAAACAATTATTTTTAAAAACTTGCGCGCCATCTGTGTTTGTAATATCTAACTACGAAATCTTTTTAATACCAAGGGATTAAATGAACCGTTATGGGACTTTTAATCCCTAGAGATTAAATGAATACTTGGTAGTAAATGTGTTACTTTTACTTCTGCCATTAAGAGAGTAAAATGGCTCATTATTGTTTGGAAGTGCAAAAATAATATTATTTAAACAAAATTTACATTTTTTTATAAAGAAATAAAAAAGTTACAGCAGTTTTAGTTTGATTTTTAAGAAAAACGTTTTTTTGGTATAATTTTAAAAATAATCGACCGAAAAATTTTAAAACTACATTTCTAATTAGATTTCATGAAAATAAAATTATTTAAACAAAATTTACATTTTTTTATAAAGAAATAAAAAAGTTACAGCAGTTTTTGTTTGATTTTTAAGAAAAACGCATTATTTCTAAAAAATAACGTTTTTTTGATATAATTTTAAAAGTAATCGTCCGAAAAATTTTAAAACTACATTTCTAATTAGATTTCATGAAAATAATATTATTTAAACAAAATTTACATTTTTTTATAAAGAAATAAAAAAGTTTCTGCAGTTTTTGTGTGATTTTTAAGAAAAACGTTTTTTTGGTATAATTTTAAAAATAATCGACCGAAAAATTTTAAAACTACATTTCTAATTAGATTTCATGAAAATAAAATTATTTAAACAAAATTTACATTTTTTTATAAAGAAATAAAAAAGTTACAGCAGTTTTTGTTTGATTTTTAAGAAAAACGCATTATTTCTAAAAAATAACGTTTTTTTGATATAATTTTAAAAGTAATCGTCCGAAAAATTTTAAAACTACATTTCTAATTAGATTTCATGAAAATAATATTATTTAAACAAAATTTACATTTTTTTATAAAGAAATAAAAAAGTTACAGCAGTTTTAGTTTGATTTTTAAGAAAAACGTTTTTTTGGTATAATTTTAAAAATAATCGACCGAAAAATTTTAAAACTACATTTCTAATTAGATTTCATGAAAATAAAATTATTTAAACAAAATTTACATTTTTTTATAAAGAAATAAAAAAGTTACAGCAGTTTTTGTTTGATTTTTAAGAAAAACGCATTATTTCTAAAAAATAACGTTTTTTTTGATATAATTTTAAAAGTAATCGTCCGAAAAATTTTAAAACTACATTTCTAATTAGATTTCATGAAAATAATATTATTTAAACAAAATTTACATTTTTTTATAAAGAAATAAAAAAGTTTCTGCAGTTTTTGTGTCATTTTTAAGAAAAACGTTTTTTTGGTATAATTTTAAAAATAATCGACCGATTAATTTTAAAACTACATTTCTAATTAGATTTCATGAAAATAAAATTATTTAAACAAAATTTACATTTTTTTATAAAGAAATAAAAAAGTTACAGCAGTTTTTGTTTGATTTTTAAGAAAAACGCATTATTTCTAAAAAATAACGTTTTTTTGATATAATTTTAAAAGTAATCGTCCGAAAAATTTTAAAACTACATTTCTAATTAGATTTCATGAAAATAATATTATTTAAACAAAATTTACATTTTTTTATAAAGAAATAAAAAAATTACAGCAGTTTTTGTTTGATTTTTAAGAAAAACGCATTATTTCTAAAAAATAACGTTTTTTTGATATAATTTTAAAAGTAATCGTCCGAAAAATTTTAAAACTACATTTCTAATTAGATTTCATGAAAATAATATTATTTAAACAAAATTTACATTTTTTTATAAAGAAATAAAAAAGTTTCTGCAGTTTTTGTGTGATTTTTAAGAAAAACGTTTTTTTGGTATAATTTTAAAAATAATCGACCGAAAAATTTTAAAACTACATTTCTAATTAGATTTCATGAAAATAAAATTATTTAAACAAAATTTACATTTTTTTATAAAGAAATAAAAAAGTTACAGCAGTTTTTGTTTGATTTTTAAGAAAAACGCATTATTTCTAAAAAATAACGTTTTTTTGATATAATTTTAAAAGTAATCGTCCGAAAAATTTTAAAACTACATTTCTAATTAGATTTCATGAAAATAAAATTATTTAAACAAAATTTACATTTTTTTATAAAAAAATAAAAAAGTTTCTGCAGTTTTTGTGTGATTTTTAAGAAAAACGTTTTTTTGGTATAATTTTAAAAATAATCGACCGAAAAATTTTAAAACTACATTTCTAATTAGATTTCATGAAAATAAAATTATTTAAACAAAATTTACATTTTTTTATAAAGAAATAAAAAAGTTACAGCAGTTTTTGTTTGATTTTTAAGAAAAACGCATTATTTCTAAAAAATAACGTTTTTTTGATATAATTTTAAAAGTAATCGTCCGAAAAATTTTAAAACTACATTTCTAATTAGATTTCATGAAAATAAAATTATTTAAACAAAATTTACATTTTTTTATAAAGAAATAAAAAAGTTTCTGCAGTTTTTGTGTGATTTTTAAGAAAAACGTTTTTTTGGTATAATTTTAAAAATAATCGACCGAAAAATTTTAAAACTACATTTCTAATTAGATTTCATGAAAATAAAATTATTTAAACAAAATTTACATTTTTTTATAAAGAAATAAAAAAGTTACAGCAGTTTTTGTTTGATTTTTAAGAAAAACGCATTATTTCTAAAAAATAACGTTTTTTTGATATAATTTTAAAAGTAATCATCCGAAAAATTTTAAAACTACATTTCTAATTAGATTTCATGAAAATAATATTATTTAAACAAAATTTACATTTTTTTATAAAGAAATAAAAAGTTACAGCAGTTTTAGTTTGATTTTTAAGAAAAATGTTTTTTTGGTATAATTTTAAAAATAATCGACCGAAAAATTTTAAAACTACATTTCTAATTAGATTTCATGAAAATAAAATTATTTAAACAAAATTTACATTTTTTTATAAAGAAATAAAAAAGTTACAGCAGTTTTTGTTTGATTTTTAAGAAAAACGCATTATTTCTAAAAAATAACGTTTTTTTGATATAATTTTAAAAGTAATCGTCCGAAAAATTTTAAAACTACATTTCTAATTAGATTTCATGAAAATAATATTATTTAAACAAAATTTACATTTTTTATAAAGAAATAAAAAAGTTACAGCAGTTTTAGTTTGATTTTTAAGAAAAACGTTTTTTTTGGTATAATTTTAAAAATAATCGACCGAAAAATTTTAAAACTACATTTCTAATTAGATTTCATGAAAATAAAATTATTTAAACAAAATTTACATTTTTTTATAAAGAAATAAAAAAGTTACAGCAGTTTTTGTTTGATTTTTAAGAAAAACGCATTATTTCTAAAAAATAACGTTTTTTTGATATAATTTTAAAAGTAATCGTCCGAAAAATTTTAAAACTACATTTCTAATTAGATTTCATGAAAATAATATTATTTAAACAAAATTTACATTTTTTTATAAAGAAATAAAAAAGTTTCTGCAGTTTTTGTGTGATTTTTAAGAAAAACGTTTTTTTGGTATAATTTTAAAAATAATCGACCGAAAAATTTTAAAACTACATTTCTAATTAGATTTCATGAAAATAAAATTATTTAAACAAAATTTACATTTTTTTATAAAGAAATAAAAAAGTTACAGCAGTTTTTGTTTGATTTTTAAGAAAAACGCATTATTTCTAAAAAATAACGTTTTTTTGATATAATTTTAAAAGTAATCGTCCGAAAAATTTTAAAACTACATTTCTAATTAGATTTCATGAAAATAATATTATTTAAACAAAATTTACATTTTTTTATAAAGAAATAAAAAAGTTACAGCAGTTTTAGTTTGATTTTTAAGAAAAACGTTTTTTTGGTATAATTTTAAAAATAATCGACCGAAAAATTTTAAAACTACATTTCTAATTAGATTTCATGAAAATAAAATTATTTAAACAAAATTTACATTTTTTTATAAAGAAATAAAAAAGTTACAGCAGTTTTTGTTTGATTTTTAAGAAAAACGCATTATTTCTAAAAAATAACGTTTTTTTTGATATAATTTTAAAAGTAATCGTCCGAAAAATTTTAAAACTACATTTCTAATTAGATTTCATGAAAATAATATTATTTAAACAAAATTTACATTTTTTTATAAAGAAATAAAAAAGTTTCTGCAGTTTTTGTGTCATTTTTAAGAAAAACGTTTTTTTGGTATAATTTTAAAAATAATCGACCGATTAATTTTAAAACTACATTTCTAATTAGATTTCATGAAAATAAAATTATTTAAACAAAATTTACATTTTTTTATAAAGAAATAAAAAAGTTAAAGCAGTTTTTGTTTGATTTTTAAGAAAAACGCATTATTTCTAAAAAATAACGTTTTTTTGATATAATTTTAAAAGTAATCGTCCGAAAAATTTTAAAACTACATTTCTAATTAGATTTCATGAAAATAATATTATTTAAACAAAA
>CAXARA010000912.1:0-24050 GCA_963971135.1 Stenus bimaculatus | reverse complement strand
AATCGACAGAAAAATTTTAAAACTACATTTCTAATTAGGTTTCATGAAAATAAAATTATTTAAACAAAATTTACATTTTTTTATAAAGAAATAAACAGTTTCTGCAGTTTTTGTGTGATTTTTAAGAAAAACGTTTTTTTGGTATAATTTTAAAAATAATCGACCGAAAAATTTTAAAACTACATTTCTAATTAGATTTCATGAAAATAAAATTATTTAAACAAAATTTACAGTTTTTTATTAAGAAATAAAAAAGTTACAGCAGTTTTTGTTTGATTTTTAAGAAAAACGCATTATTTCTAAAAAAAAAAATAACGTTTTTTTGGTATAATTTTAAAAATAATCGACAGAAAAATTTTAAAACTACATTTCTAATTAGATTTCATGAAAATAAAATTATTTAAACAAAATTTACATTTTTTTATAAAGAAATAAAAAAGTTACAGCAGTTTTTGTTTGATTTTTAAGAAAAACGCACTATTTCTAAAAAATAACGTTTTTTTGGTATAATTTTAAAAATAATCGACAGAAAAATTTTAAAACTACATTTTTAATTAGGTTTCATGAAAATAAAATTATTTAAACAAAATTTACATTTTTTTATAATGAAATAAACAGTTTCTGCAGTTTTTGTGTGATTTTTAAGAAAAACGTTTTTTTGGTATAATTTTAAAAATAATTAACCGAAAAATTTTAAAACTACATTTCTAATTAGATTTCATGAAAATAAAGTTATTTAAACAAAATTTACATTTTTTATAAAGAAATAAAAAAGTTACAGCAGTTTTTGTTTGATTTTTAAGAAAAACGTTTTTTGGTATAATTTTAAAAATAATCGACCGAAAAATTTTAAAACTACATTTCTAATTAGATTTCATGAAAATAAAATTATTTAATCAAAATTTACATTTTTTTATAAAGAAATAAAAAAGTTACAGCAGTTTTTGTTTGATTTTTAAGAAAAACGCATTATTTCTAAAAAATAACGTTTTTTTGGTATAATTTTAAAAATAATCGACAGAAAAATTTTAAAACTACATTTCTAATTAGATTTCATGAAAATAAAATTATTTAAACAAAATTTACATTTTTTTATAAAGAAATAAAAAAGTTACTGCAGTTTTTGTTTGATTTTTAAGAAAAACGCATTATTTCTAAAAAATAAAGTTTTTTTGGTATAATTTTAAAAATAATCGACAGAAAAATTTTAAAACTACATTTTTAATTAGATTTCATGAAAATAAAATTATTTAAACAAAATTTACATTTTTTTATAAAGAAATAAAAAAGTTACAGCAGTTTTTGTTTGATTTTTAAGAAAAACGCATTATTTCTAAAAAATAACGTTTTTTTGATATAATTTTAAAAATAATCGACCGAAAAATTTTCAAACTGCATTTCTAATTAGATTTCATGAAAATAAAATTATTTAAACAAAATTTACATTTTTTTATAAAGAAATAAAAAAGTTACAGCAGTTTTTGTTTGATTATTAAGAAAAACGCACTATTTCTAAAAAATAACGTTTTTTTGGTATAATTTTAAAAATAATCGACAGAAAAATTTTAAAACTACATTTCTAATTAGATTTCATGAAAATAAAATTATTTAAACAAAATTTACATTTTTTTATAAAGAAATAAAAAGTTACAGCATTTTTTGTTTGATTTTTAAGAAAAACGCAATATTTCTAAAAAATAACGTTTTTTTGGTATAATTTTAAAAATAATCGACAGAAAAATTTTAAAACTACATTTCTAATTAGATTTCATGAAAATAAAATTATTTAAACAAAATTTACATTTTTTTATAAAGAAATAAAAAAGTTACAGCATTTTTTGTTTGATTTTAAGAAAAACGCAATATTTCTAAAAAATAACGTTTTTTTGGTATAATTTAAAAATAATCGACAGAAAAATTTTAAAACTACATTTCTAATTAGGTTTCATGAAAATAAAATTATTTAAACAAAATTTACATTTTTTTATAAAGAAATAAACAGTTTCTGCAGTTTTTGTGTGATTTTAAGAAAAACGTTTTTTTGGTATAATTTTAAAAATAATCGTCCGAAAAATTTTAAAACTACATTTCTAATTAGATTTCATGAAAATAAAATTATTTAAACAAAATTTACAGTTTTTTATTAAGAAATAAAAAAGTTACAGCAGTTTTTGTTTGATTTTTAAGAAAAACGCATTATTTCTAAAAAATAACGTTTTTTTTGGTATAATTTTAAAAATAATCGTCCGAAAAATTTTAAAACTACATTTCTAATTAGATTTCATGAAAATAAAATTATTTAAACAAAATTTACATTTTTTTATAAAGAAATAAAAAAGTTTCTGCAGTTTTTGTGTGATTTTTAAGAAAAACGTTTTTTTGGTATAATTTTAAAAATAATCGACCGAAAAATTTTAAAACTACATTTCTAATTCGATTTCATGAAAATAAAATTATTTAAACAAAATTTACATTTTTTTATAAAGAAATAAAAAAGTTACAGCAGTTTTTGTTTGATTTTTAAGAAAAACGCATTATTTCTAAAAAATAACGTTTTTTTGGTATAATTTAAAAATAATCGACAGAAAAATTTTAAAACTACATTTCTAATTAGATTTCATGAAAATAAAATTATTTAAACAAAATTTACATTTTTTTATAAAGAAATAAAAAAGTTACTGCAGTTTTTGTTTGATTTTTAAGAAAAACGCATTATTTCTAAAAAATAAAGTTTTTTTGGTATAATTTTAAAAATAATCGACAGAAAAATTTTAAAACTACATTTTTAATTAGATTTCATGAAAATAAAATTATTTATACAAAATTTACATTTTTTTATAAAGAAATAAAAAAGTTTCTGCAGTTTTTGTGTGATTTTTAAGAAAAACGTTTTTTTGGTATAATTTTAAAAATAATCGACCGAAAAATTTTAAAACTACATTTCTAATTAGATTTCATGAAAATAAAATTATTTAAACAAAATTTACATTTTTTTATAAAGAAATAAAAAAGTTACAGCAGTTTTTGTTTGATTTTTAAGAAAAAAGCATTATTTCTAAAAAATAACGTTTTTTTGATATAATTTTAAAAGTAATCGTCCGAAAAATTTTAAAACTACATTTCTAATTAGATTTCATGAAAATAAAATTATTTAAACAAAATTTACATTTTTTTATAAAGAAATAAAAAAGTTTCTGCAGTTTTTGTGTGATTTTTAAGAAAAACGTTTTTTTGATATAATTTTAAAAGTAATCGTCCGAAAAATTTTAAAAATACATTTCTAATTAGATTTTATGAAAATAATATTATTTAAACAAAATTTACATTTTTTTATAAAGAAATAAAAAAGTTTCTGCAGTTTTTGTGTGATTTTTAAGAAAAACGCATTATTTCTAAAAAATAACGTTTTTTTGATATAATTTTAAAAGTAATCGTCCGAAAAATTTTAAAACTACATTTCTAATTAGATTTCATGAAAATAAAATTATTTAAACAAAATTTACATTTTTTTATAAAGAAATAAAAAAGTTTCTGCAGTTTTTGTGTGATTTTTAAGAAAAACGTTTTTTTGGTATAATTTTAAAAATAATCGACCGAAAAATTTTAAAACTACATTTCTAATTAGATTTCATGAAAATAAAATTATTTAAACAAAATTTACATTTTTTTATAAAGAAATAAAAAAGTTACAGCAGTTTTTGTTTGATTTTTAAGAAAAACGCATTATTTCTAAAAAATAACGTTTTTTTGATATAATTTTAAAAGTAATCGTCCGAAAAATTTTAAAACTACATTTCTAATTAGATTTCATGAAAATAAAATTATTTAAACAAAATTTACATTTTTTTATAAAGAAATAAAAAAGTTTCTGCAGTTTTTGTGTGATTTTTAAGAAAACGTTTTTTTGGTATAATTTTAAAAATAATCGTCCGAAAAATTTTAAAACTACATTTCTAATTAGATTTCATGAAAATAAAATTATTTAAACAAAATTTACAGTTTTTTATTAAGAAATAAAAAAGTTACAGCAGTTTTTGTTTGATTTTTAAGAAAAACGCATTATTTCTAAAAAATAACGTTTTTTTGGTATAATTTTAAAAATAATCGTCCGAAAAATTTTAAAACTACATTTCTAATTAGATTTCATGAAAATAAAATTATTTAAACAAAATTTACATTTTTTTATAAAGAAATAAAAAGTTTCTGCAGTTTTTGTGTGATTTTTAAGAAAAACGTTTTTTTGGTATAATTTTAAAAATAATCGACCGAAAAATTTTAAAACTACATTTCTAATTCGATTTCATGAAAATAAAATTATTTAAACAAAATTTACATTTTTTTATAAAGAAATAAAAAAGTTACAGCAGTTTTTGTTTGATTTTTAAGAAAAACGCATTATTTCTAAAAATAACGTTTTTTTGGTATAATTTTAAAAATAATCGACAGAAAAATTTTAAAACTACATTTCTAATTAGATTTCATGAAAATAAAATTATTTAAACAAAATTTACATTTTTTTGTAAAGAAATAAAAAAGTTACTGCAGTTTTTGTTTGATTTTTAAGAAAAACGCATTATTTCTAAAAAATAAAGTTTTTTTGGTATAATTTTAAAAATAATCGACAGAAAAATTTTAAAACTACATTTTTAATTAGATTTCATGAAAATAAAATTATTTATACAAAATTTACATTTTTTTATAAAGAAATAAAAAAGTTTCTGCAGTTTTTGTGTGATTTTTAAGAAAAACGTTTTTTTGGTATAATTTTAAAAATAATCGACCGAAAAATTTTCAAACTACATTTCTAATTAGATTTCATGAAAATAAAATTATTTAAACAAAATTTATATTTTTTTATAAAGAAATAAAAAAGTTACAGCAGTTTTTGTTTGATTTTTAAGAAAAAAGCATTATTTCTAAAAAATAACGTTTTTTTGATATAATTTTAAAAGTAATCGTCCGAAAAATTTTAAAACTACATTTCTAATTAGATTTCATGAAAATAAAATTATTTAAACAAAATTTACATTTTTTTATAAAGAAATAAAAAAGTTTCTGCAGTTTTTGTGTGATTTTTAAGAAAAACGTTTTTTTGATATAATTTTAAAAGTAATCGTCCGAAAAATTTTAAAAATACATTTCTAATTAGATTTTATGAAAATAATATTATTTAAACAAAATTTACATTTTTTTATAAAGAAATAAAAAGTTTCTGCAGTTTTTGTGTGATTTTTAAGAAAAACGCATTATTTCTAAAAAATAAAGTTTTTTTGATATAATTTTAAAAGTAATCGTCCGAAAAATTTTAAAACTACATTTCTAATTAGATTTCATGAAAATAAAATTATTTAAACAAAATTTACATTTTTTTATAAAGAAATAAAAAAGTTTCTGCAGTTTTTGTGTTATTTTTAAGAAAAACGTTTTTTTGGTATAATTTTAAAAATAATCGACCGAAAAATTTTAAAACTACATTTCTAATTAGATTTCATGAAAATAAAATTATTTAAACAAAATTTACATTTTTTTATAAAGAAATAAAAAAGTTACAGCAGTTTTTGTTTGATTTTTAAGAAAAACGCATTATTTCTAAAAAATAACGTTTTTTTGATATAATTTTAAAAGTAATCGTCCGAAAAATTTTAAAACTACATTTCTAATTAGATTTCATGAAAATATTATTATTTAAACAAAATTTACATTTTTTTATAAAGAAATAAAAAAGTTTCTGCAGTTTTTGTGTGATTTTTAAGAAAAACGTTTTTTTGGTATAATTTTAAAAATAATAGACCGAAAAATTTTAAAACTACATTTCTAATTAGATTTCATGAAAATAAAATTATTTAAACAAAATTTACATTTTTTTAAAAAGAAATAAAAAAGTTACAGCAGTTTTTGTTTGATTTTTAAGAAAAACGCATTATTTCTAAAAATAACGTTTTTTTCATATAATTTTAAAAGTAATCGTCCGAAAAATTTTAAACTACATTTCTAATTAGATTTCATGAAAATAATATTATTTAAACAAAATTTACATTTTTTTATAAAGAAATAAAAAAGTTTCTGCAGTTTTTGTGTGATTTTTAAGAAAAACGTTTTTTTGGTATAATTTTAAAAATAATCTACCGAAAAATTTTAAAACTACATTTCTAATTAGATTTCATGAAAATAAAATTATTTAAACAAAATTTACATTTTTTTATAAAGAAATAAAAAAGTTACAGCAGTTTTTGTTTGATTTTTAAGAAAAACGCATTATTTCTAAAAAATAACGTTTTTTTGATATAATTTTAAAAGTAATCGTCCGAAAAATTTTAAAACTACATTTCTAATTAGATTTCATGAAAATAAAATTATTTAAACAAAATTTACATTTTTTTATAAAGAAATAAAAAAGTTTCTGCAGTTTATGTGTGATTTTTAAGAAAAACGTTTTTTTGGTATATTTTAAAAATAATTAACCGAAAAAGTTTAAAACTACATTTCTAATTAGATTTCATAAAAATAAACTTATTTAAACAAAATTTACATTTTTTTATAAAGAAATAAAAAAGTTACAGCAGTTTTTGTTTGATTTTTAAGAAAAACGCATTATTTCTAAATAATAACGTTTTTTTGGTATAATTTTAAAAATAATCGACAGAAAAATTTTAAAACTACATTTCTAATTAGATTTCATGAAAATAAAATTATTTAAACAAAATTTACATTTTTTTATAAAGAAATAAAAAAGTTTCTGCAGTTTTTGTGTGAATTTTAAGAAAAACGTTTTTTTGGTATAATTTTAAAAATAATCGTCCGAAAAATTTTAAAACTACATTTCTAATTAGATTTCATGAAAATAAAATTATTTAAACAAAATTTACATTTTTTTATAAAGAAATAAAAAAGTTACAGCAGTTTTTGTTTGATTTTTAAGAAAAACGCATTATTTCTAAAAAATAACGTTTTTTTGGTATAATTTTAAAAATAATCGTCCGAAAAATTTTAAAACTACATTTCTAATTAGATTTCATGAAAATAAAATTATTTAAACAAAATTTACATTTTTTTATAAAGAAATAAAAAAGTTTCTGCAGTTTTTGTGTGATTTTTAAGAAAAACGTTTTTTTGGTATAATTTTAAAAATAATCGACCGAAAAATTTTAAAACTACATTTCTAATTAGATTTCATGAAAATAAAATTATCTAAACAAAATTTACATTTTTTTATGAAGAAATAAAAAAGTTACAGCAGTTTTTGTTTGATTTTTAAGAAAAACGCATTATTTCTAAAAAATAACGTTTTTTTGGTATAATTTTAAAAATAATCGACCGAAAAATTTTAAAACTACATTTCTAATTAGATTTCATGAACATAAAATTATTTAAACAAAATTTACATTTTTTAAAAAGAAATAAAAAAGTTTCTGCAGTTTTTGTGTGAATTTTAAGAAAAACGTTTTTTTGGTATAATTTTAAAAATAATCGTCCGAAAAATTTTAAAACTACATTTCTAATTAGATTTCATGAAAATAAAATTATTTAAACAAAATTTACATTTTTTTAAAAAGAAATAAAAAAGTTACAGCAGTTTTTGTTTGATTTTTAAGAGAAACGCATTATTTCTAAAAAATAAAGTTTTTTTGGTATAATTTTAAAAATAATCGAGAGAATAATTTTAAAACTACATTTCTAATTAGATTTCATGAAAATAAAATTATTTAAACAAAATTTACATTTTTTTATAAAGAAATAAAAAAGTTTCTGCAGTTTTTGTGTGATTTTTAAGAAAAACGTTTTTTTGGTATAATTTTAAAAATAATCGACCGAAAAATTTTAAAACTACATTTCTAATTAGATTTCATGAAAATAAAATTATTTAGACAAAATTTACAATTTTTTATAAAGAAATAAAAAAGTTACAGCAGTTTTTGTTTGATTTTTAAGAAAAACGCATTATTTCTAAAAAATAAAGTTTTTTTGATATAATTTTAAAAGTAATCGTCCGAAAAATTTTAAAACTACATTTCTAATTAGATTTCATGAAAGTAAAATTATTTAAACAAAATTTACATTTTTTTATAAAGAAATAAAAAAGTTTCTGCAGTTTTGTGTGATTTTTAAGAAAAACGTTTTTTTGGTATAATTTTAAAAATAATCGACAGAAAAATTTTAAAACTACATTTCTAATTATATTTAATGAAAATAAAATTATTTAAACTAAATTTACAATTTTTTATAAAGAAATAAAAAAGTTACAGCAGTTTTTGTTTGATTTTTAAGAAAAACGCATTATTTCTAAAAAATAACGTTTTTTTGGTATAATTTTAAAAATAATCGTCCGAAAAATTTTAAAACTACATTTCTAATTAGATTTCATGAAAATAAAATTATTTAAACAAAATTTACATTTTTTTATAAAGAAATAAAAAAGTTTCTGCAGTTTTTGTGTGATTTTTGAGAAAAACGTTTTTTTGGTATAATTTTAAAAATAATCGACCGAAAAATTTTAAAACTACATTTCTAATTAGATTTCATGAAAATAAAATTATTTAAACAAAATTTACATTTTTTTATAAAGAAATAAAAAAGTTACAGCAGTTTTTGTTTGATTTTTAAGAAAAACGCATTATTTCTAAAAAATAACGTTTTTTTGGTATAATTTTAAAAATAATAGTCCGAAAAATTTTAAAACTATATTTCTAATTGGATTTCATGAAAATAAAATTATTTAAACAAAATTTACATTTTTTTATAAAGAAATAAAAAAGTTACAGCAGTTTTTGTTTGATTTTTAAGAAAAACACATTATTTCTAAAAAATAACGTTTTATTGGTATAATTTTAAAAATAATCGTCCGAAAAATTTTAAAACTACATTTCTAATTAGATTTCATGAAAATAAAATTATTTAAACAAAATTTACATTTTTTTATAAAGAAATAAAAAAGTTTTTGCAGTTTTTTTGTGATTTTTAAGAAAAACGTTTTTTTGGTATAATTTTAAAAATAATCGACCGAAAAATTTTAAAACTACATTTCTAATTAGATTTCATAAAAATAAAATTATTTAAACAAAATTTACATTTTTTTATAAAGAAATAAAAAAGTTACAGCAGTTTTTGTTTGATTTTTAAGAAAAACGCATTATTTCTAAAAAATCACGTTATTTTGGTATAATTTAAAAATAATCGACAGAAAAATTTTAAAACTACATTTCTAATTAGATTTCATGAAAATAAAATTATTTAAACAAAATTTACATTTTTTTATAAAGAAATAAAAAAGTTTCTGCAGTTTTTGTGTGAATTTTAAGAAAAACGTTTTTTTGGTATAATTTTAAAAATAATCGTCCGAAAAATTTTAAAACTACATTTCTAATTAGATTTCATGAAAATAAAATTATTTAAACAAAATTTACATTTTTTTATAAAGAAATAAAAAAGTTTTTGCAGTTTTTTTGTGATTTTTAAGAAAAACGTTTTTTTGGTATAATTTTAAAAATAATCGTCCGAAAAATTTTAAAACCACATTTCTAATTAGATTTCATGAAAATAAAATTATTTAAACAAAATTTACATTTTTTTATAAAGAAATAAAAGAGTTACAGCAGTTTTTGTTTGATTTTTAAGAAAAACGCATTATTTCTAAAAAATAACGTTTTTTTGGTATAATTTTAAAAATAATCGACAGAAAAATTTTAAAACTACATTTCTAATTAGATTTCATGAAAATAAAATTATTTAAACAAAATTTATATTTTTTTATAAAGAAATAAAAAAGTTTCTGCAGTTTTTGTGTGATTTTTAAGAAAAACGTTTTTTTGGTATAATTTTAAAAATAATCGTCCGAAAAATTTTAAAACTACATTTCTAATTAGATTTCATGAAAATAAAATTATTTAAACAAAATTTACATTTTTTTATTAAGAAATAAAAAAGTTACAGCAGTTTTTGTTTGATTTTTAAGAAAAACGCATTATTTCTAAAAAATAACGCTTTTTTGGTATAATTTTAAAAATAATCGTCCGAAAAAATTTAAAACTACATTTCTAATTAGATTTCATGAAAATAAAATTATTTAAACAAAATTTACATTTTTTTATAAAGAAATAAAAAAGTTTCTGCTGTTTTTGTGTGATTTTTAAGAAAAACGTTTTTTTGGTATAATTTTAAAAATAATCGACCGAAAAATTTTAAAACTACATTTCTAATTAGATTTCATGAAAATAAAATTATTTAAACAAAATTTACATTTTTTTATAAAGAAAAAAAAAAGTTTTTGCAGTTTTTGTGTGATTTTTAAGAAAAACGTTTTTTTGGTATAATTTTAAAAATAATCGTCCGAAAAATTTTAAAACTACATTTCTAATTAGATTTCATGAAAATAAAATTATTTAAACAAAATTTACATTTTTTTATTAAGAAATAAAAAAGTTACAGCAGTTTTTGTTTGATTTTTAAGAAAAACGCATTATTTCTAAAAAATAACGTTTTTTTGGTATAATTTTAAAAATAATCGTCCGAAAAATCTTAAAACTACATTTCTAATTAGATTTCATGAAAATAAAATTATTTAAACAAAATTTACATTTTTTTATAAAGAAATAAAAAAGTTACAGCAGTTTTTGTTTGATTTTTAAGAAAAACGCATTATTTCTAAAAAATAAAGTTTTTTTGGTATAATTTTAAAAATAATCGTCCGAAAAATTTTAATACTACATTTCTAATTAGATTTCATGAAAATAAAATTATTTAAACAAAATTTACATTTTTTTATAAAAAAATAAAAAAGTTTTTGCAGTTTTTTTGTGATTTTTAAGAAAAACGTTTTTTTGGTATAATTTTAAAAATAATCCACCGAAAAATTTTAAAACTACATTTCTAATTAGATTTCATGAAAATAAAATTATTTAAACAAAATTTACATTTTTTTATAAAGAAATAAAAAAGTTACAGCAGTTTTTGTTGGATTTTTAAGAAAAACGCATTATTTCTAAAAAATAACGTTTTTTTGGTATAATTTTAAAACTACATTTCTAATTAGATTTCATGAAAATAAAATTATTTAAACAAAATATACATTTTTTTATAAAGAAATAAAAAAGTTACAGCAGTTTTTGTTTGATTTTTAAGAAAAACGCATTATTTCTAATAAATAACGTTTTTTTGGTATAATTTTTTATTTATTTATTTATTTATTTATATACTAGCCATAGAATTGTTACAATTATTAGCTTAGTCAATTAATTATAGATATAAAATCAAATTACAAAAATTACTACATACTAACAACAAGATACTAAAATTAAATACAAATGATACAGTGACAATGATAATAAACGAGTAATACATACATATATTAGCTTAATTTATTTATAATTATTACAGTGATTAAAGTACTCATCAATTGAATAAATGGGTTCTGATAATAGGAATTCTTTAACTCTCTTTTTAAATTGATTACGATTGACCGTTTTTAAATGATCTGGTAGTGCATTAAAAAGTTTTATTGAAGTTATATCAGTACCATTCTGAACCTTGGTTTTTTTTGCAAAGGGAACATATAGTTTATCTGCATTACGAGTAACATAAGAATTTATGTCACTACAAATTTGATATTTTTCCTCATTTTTCTTTATGACCGAAATACTCTCCAATATATATATTGAAACAATTGTTAGAATTTGATGTTCTTTAAAAACATTGCGGCAGCTGGAATTTACTGGAAGTCTGAGCATTGTACGTAGAATTCTCTTTTGTAAAATAAATATTTTTTGCACACAAGATGACTTACCCCAACAGGTTATACCATATGTTAAATGTGATTGCACACATGCATAATAGAATAGTTTTAGTGTATCTGTATTTAGACTTGATCGTAAACGTAACATTGCATAGTTTTTTCCACTTAATATTTTACAAAGGAAATCAATATGAGAGCTCCAATTTAAATCGGTATCAAAAAACACTCCAAGGAATTTAGTCCTATGTTCATGAACTATCGACCTATCATCTTTAATGAGAAAACTTCTATCCTGAAAATATTGAGACTGTAAAAATGTAATGAATAAACATTTGTTATTGTTTAAAACAAGTTTGTTATTAAAACACCAGCTATTCATTTCAACCAAACATTGATTGCAGTTTAGTTGTAGATCTTCATAGTTTTTACCAGATACTAGACATGAAGTGTCATCTGCAAATAAAGTAGGATAAGAGGTTGTGAAGTTGGTTGGAAGATCGTTAATAAATATTGTAAACAGAATAGGTCCTAAAATGCTACCCTGAGGTACCCCAGTCTCAATTTTTACAGGATTTGAAAAAAATCTTTCACCCACTTCATCAGATATACATACGGTTTGCGTTCTGTCTTTTAGGTAAGAATCAATCCAATTTAATGCTGTTCCGCGAATTCCTATTTTATATAACTTTTCTGATAAAATCGAGTGATTAATTAAATCGAAAGCTTTGGTTAAGTCAAAGAAGATACCTATAGATTTGAGGTCTTCGTTAAAATTGTTTAATATTTCATTGTAGAACGAAGTAATAGCGTCTTGCGTTGACAATCCGGCTCTAAAGACAAACTGTCTGGGTGACAAAATATTTTCCGTATATAAAAACGAAGATAATCTTAAATAGTAAGCCCTCTCAAAAATTTTTGAAAAAATAGATAAAAGAGAAATAGGCCGATAGTTCTCAACTAGTTTTGTATCACCTTTTTTATGTATAGGAATTACTAAGGATCTTTTTAAGATTTCTGGAAAATATCCTACCTCAAAAGAAATATTTACAAGATAGGTTAATGGCACTGTTAAAAATTCAGCACAATCTTTGACCATATAATACGGCACCTCATCAATTCCAGAACATTTTTTATTGGATACCACTAAAATTATTTCAAACATTTCACTTTCATCGATAGGTTTTAAAAATATTGATTTATTGCGAAATTCGTGTAAAGTGCATTTTAAAAATAATCGACAGAAAAATTTTAAAACTACATTTCTATCTAGATTTCAAGAAAATAAAATTATTTAAACAAAATTTACATTTTTTTATAAAGAAATAAAAAAGTTTCTGCAGTTTTTGTGTGATTTTTAAGAAAAACGTTTTTTTGGTATAATTTTAAAAATAATCGAACGAAAAATTTTAAAACTACATTTCTAATTAGATTTCATGAAAATAAAATTATTTAAACAAAATTTACATTTTTTTATAAAGAAATAAAAAAGTTTCTGCAGTTTTTGTGTGATTTTTAAGAAAAACGTTTTTTTGGTATAATTTTAAAAATAATCGACCGAAAAATTTTAAAACTACATTTCTAATTAGATTTCATGAAAATAAAATTATTTAAACAAAATTTACATTTTTTTATAAAGAAATAAAAAAGTTACAGCAGTTTTTGTTTGATTTTTAAGAAAAACTCATTATTTCTAAAAAATAACGTTTTTTTGATATAATTTTAAAAGTAATCGTCCGAAAAATTTTAAAACTACATTTCTAATTAGATTTCATGAAAATAAAATTATTTCAACAAAATTTACATTTTTTTAAAAAGAAATAAAAAAGTTTTTGCAGTTTTTTTGTGATTTTTAAGAAAAACGTTTTTTTGGTATAATTTTAAAAATAATCGAACGAAAAATTTTAAAACTACATTTCTAATTAGATTTCATGAAAATAAAATTATTTAAACAAAATTTACATTTTTTTATAAAGAAATAAAAAAGTTTCTGCAGTTTTTGTGTGATTTTTAAGAAAAACGTTTTTTTGGTATAATTTTAAAAATAATCGACCGAAAAATTTTAAAACTACATTTCTAATTAGATTTCATGAAAATAAAATTATTTAAACAAAATTTACATTTTTTTATAAAGAAATAAAAAAGTTACAGCAGTTTTTGTTTGACTTTTAAGAAAAACGCATTATTTCTAAAAAATAACGTTTTTTTGATATAATTTTAAAAGTAATCGTCCGAAAAATTTTAAAACTACATTTCTAATTAGATTTCATGAAAATAAAATTATTTAAACAAAATTTACATTTTTTTATAAAGAAATAAAAAAGTTTCTGCAGTTTTTGTGTGAATTTTAAGAAAAACGTTTTTTTGGTATAATTTTAAAAATAATCGTCCGAAAAATTTTAAAACCACATTTCTAATTAGATTTCATGAAAATAAAATTATTTAAACAAAATTTACATTTTTTTATAAAGAAATAAAAGAGTTACAGCAGTTTTTGTTTGATTTTTAAGAAAAACGCATTATTTCTAAAAAATAACGTTTTTTTGGTATAATTTTAAAAATAATCGACAGAAAAATTTTAAAACTACATTTCTAATTAGATTTCATGAAAATAAAATTATTTAAACAAAATTTACATTTTTTTATAAAGAAATAAAAAAGTTTCTGCAGTTTTTGTGTGATTTTTAAGAAAAACGTTTTTTTGGTATAATTTTAAAAATAATCGACCGAAAAATTTTAAAACTACATTTCTAATTAGATTTCATGAAAATAAAATTATTTAAACAAAATTTACATTTTTTTATAAAGAAATAAAAAAGTTTCTGCAGTTTTTGTGTGATTTTTAAGAAAAACGTTTTTTTGGTATAATTTTAAAAATAATCTACCGAAAAATTTTAAAACTACATTTCTAATTAGATTTCATGAAAATAAAATTATTTAAACAAAATTTACAATTTTTTATAAAGAAATAAAAAAGTTTCTGCAGTTTTTGTTTGATTTTTAAGAAAAACGCATTATTTCTAAAAAATAACGTTTTTTTGGTATAATTTTAAAAATAATCGTCCGAAAAATTTTTGAAACTACATTTCTAATTAGATTTCATGAAAATAATATTATTTAAACAAAATTTACATTTTTTTATAAAGAAATAAAAAAGTTTCTGCAGTTTTTGTGTGATTTTTAAGAAAAACGTTTTTTTGGTATAATTTTAAAAATAATCGACCGAAAAATTTTAAAACTACATTTCTAATTAGATTTCATGAAAATAAAATTATTTAAACAAAATTTACATTTTTTTATAAAGAAATAAAAACGTTACCGCAGTTTTTGTTTGATTTTTAAGAAAAACGCATTATTTCTAAAAAATAACGTTTTTTTGATATAATTTTAAAAGTAATCGTCCGAAAAATTATAAAACTACATTACTAATTAGATTTCATGAAAATAAAATTATTTAAACAAAATTTACATTTTTTTATAAAGAAATAAAAAAGTTTCTGCAGTTTTTGTGTGATTTTTAAGAAAAACGTTTTTTTTGTATAATTTTAAAAATAATCGACCGAAAAATTTTAAAACTACATTTCTAATTAGATTTCATGAAAATAAATTATTTAAACAAAATTTACATTTTTTTATAAAGAAATAAAAAAGTTACAGCAGTTTTTGTTTGATTTTTAAGAAAAACGCATTATTTCTAAAAAATAACGTTTTTTTGGTATAATTTTAAAAATAATCGACCGAAAAATTTTAAAACTACATTTCTAATTAGATTTCATGAAAATAAAATTATTTAAACAAAATTTACATTTTTTTATAAAGAAATAAAAAAGTTACAGCAGTTTTTGTTTGATTTTTAAGAAAAACGCATTATTTCTAAAAAATAACGTTTTTTTGGTATAATTTTAAAAATAATCGACAGAAAAATTTTAAAACTACATTTCTAATTAGATTTCATGAAAATAAAATTATTTAAACAAAATTTACATTTTTTTATAAAGAAATAAAAAAGTTACAGCAGTTTTTGTTTGATTTTTAAGAAAAACGCATTATTTCTAAAAAATAACGTTTTTTTGGTATAATTTAAAAAATAATCGTCCGACAAATTTTAAAACTACATTTCTAATTAGATTTCATGAAAATAAAATTATTTAAACAAAATTTACATTTTTTTATAAAGAAATAAAAAAGTTTCTGCAGTTTTTGTGTGATTTTTAAGAAAAACGTTTTTTTGATATAATTTTAAAAATAATCGACCGAAAAATTTTAAAACTACATTTCTAATTAGATTTCATGAAAATAAAATTATTTAAACAAAATTTACATTTTTTTATAAAGAAATAAAAAATTTTCTGCAGTTTTTGTGTGATATGTAAGAAAAACGTATTTTTGGTATAATTTTAAAAATAATCGACCGAAAAATTTTAAAACTAGATTTCTAATTAGATTTCATGAAAATAAAATTATTTAAACAAAATTTACATTTTTTTATAAAGAAATAAAACAGTTACAGCAGTTTTTGTTTGATTTTTAAGAAAAACCGCATTATTTCTAAAAAATAACGTTTTTTTGGTATAATTTTAAAAATAATCGACAGAAAAATTTTAAAACTACATTTCTAATTAGATTTCATGAAAATAAAATTATTTAAACAAAATTTACATTTTTTTATAAAGAAATAAAAAAGTTACAGCAGTTTTTGTTTGATTTTTAAGAAAAACGCATTATTTCTAAAAAATAACGTTTTTTTGATATAATTTTAAAAGTAATCGTCCGAAAAATTTTAAAACTGCATTTCTAATTAGATTTCATGAAAATTAAATTATTTAAACAAAATTTACATTTTTTTATAAAGAAATAAAAAAGTTTCTGCAGTTTTTGTGTGATTTTTAAGAAAAACGTTTTTTTGGTATAATTTTAAAAATAATCGACCGAAAAATTTTAAAACTACATTTCTAATTAGATTTCATGAAAATAAAATTTTTTAAACAAAATTTACATTTTTTTATAAAGAAATAAAAAAGTTACAGCAGTTTTTGTTTGATTTTTAAGAAAAACGCATTATTTCTAAAAAATAACGTTTTTTTGGTATAATTTTAAAAATAATCGACAGAAAAATTTTAAAACTACATTTCTAATTAGATTTCATGAAAATAAAATTATTTAAACAAAGTTTACATTTTTTTATAAAGAAATAAAAAAGTTACAGCAGTTTTTGTTTGATTTTTAAGAAAAACGCATTATTTCTAAAAAATAACGTTTTTTTGGTATAATTTTAAAAATAATCGACAGAAAAATTTTAAAACTACATTTCTAATTAGATTTCATGAAAATAAAATTATTTAAACAAAATTTACATTTTTTCATAAAGAAATAAAAAAGTTTCTGCAGTTTTTGTGTGATTTTTAAGAAAAAAGTTTTTTTGGTATAATTTTAAAAATAATCGTCCGACAAATTTTAAAACTACATTTCTAATTAGATTTCATGAAAATGAAATTATTTAAACAAAATTTACATTTTTTTATAAAGAAATAAAAAAGTTTCTGCAGTTTTTGTGTGATTTTTAAGAAAAACGTTTTTTTGGTATAATTTTAAAAATAATCGACCGAAAAATTTTAAAACTACATTTCTAATTAGATTTCATGAAAATAAAATTATTTAAACAAAATTTACATTTTTTTATAAAGAAATAAAAAAGTTTCTGCAGTTTTTGTGTGATTTTTAAGAAAAACGTTTTTTTGGTATAATTTTAAAAATAATCGACCGAAAAATTTTAAAACTAAATTTCTAATTAGATTTCATGAAAATGAAATTATTTAAACAAAATTTACATTTTTTTATAAAGAAATAAAAAAGTTTCGGCAGTTTTTGTGTGATTTTTAAGAAAAACGTTTTTTTGGTATAATTTTAAAAATAATCGACCGAAAAATATTAAAACTACATTTCTAATTAGATTTCATGAAAATGAAATTATTTAAACAAAATTTACATTTTTTTATAAAGAAATAAAAAAGTTACAGCAGTTTTTGTTTGATTTTTAAGAAAAACGCATTATTTCTAAAAAATAACGTTTTTTTGATATAATTTTGAAAGTAATCGTCCGAAAAATTTTAAAACTACATTTCTAATTAGATTTCATGAAAATAAAATTATTTAAACAATATTTACATTTTTTTATAAAGAAATAAAAAAGTTTCTGCAGTTTTTGTGTGATTTTTAAGAAAAAACGTTTTTTTGGTATAATTTTAAAAATAATCGACCAAAAAATTTTAAAACTACATTTCTAATTAGATTTCATGAAAATAAAATTATTTAAACAAAATTTACATTTTTTTATAAAGAAATAAAAAAGTTACGGCAGTTTTTGTTTGATTTTTAAGAAAAACGCATTATTTCTAAAAAATAACGTTTTTTTGGTATAATTTTAAAAATAATCGACCGAAAAATTTTAAAACTACATTTCTAATTAGATTTCATGAAAATAAAATTATTTAAACAATATTTACATTTTTTTATAAAGAAATAAAAAAGTTTCTGCAGTTTTTGTGTGATTTTTAAGAAAAATGTTTTTTTGATATAACTTTAAAAATAATCGACCGAAAAATTTTAAAACTACATTTCTAATTAGATTTCATGAAAATAAAATTATTTAAACAAAATTTACATTTTTTTATAAAGAAATAAAAAAGTTAAAGCAGTTTTTGTTTGATTTTTAAGAAAAACGCATTATTTCTAAAAATTAACGTTTTTTTGGTATAATTTTAAAAATAATCGACAGAAAAATTTTAAAACTACATTTCTAATTAGATTTCATGAAAATAAAATTATTTAAACAAAATTTACATTTTTTTATAAAGAAATAAAAAAGTTACAGCAGTTTTTGGTTGATTTTTAAGAAAAACGCATTATTTCTAAAAATTAACGTTTTTTTGGTATAATTTTAAAAATAATCGACAGAAAAATTTAAAAACTACATTTCTAATTAGATTTCATGAAAATAAAATTATTTAAACAAAATTTACATTTTTTTATAAAGAAATAAAAAAGTTACAGCAGTTTTTGTTTGATTTTTAAGAAAAACGCATTATTTCTAAAAATTAACGTTTTTTTGGTATAATTTTAAAAATAATCGACAGAAAAATTTTAAAACTACATTTCTAATTAGATTTCATGAAAATAAAATTATTTAAACAAAATTTACATTTTTTTATAAAGAAATAAAAAAGTTTCGGCAGTTTTTGTGTGATTTTTAAGAAAAACGTTTTTTTTGGTATAATTATAAAAATAATCGTCCGAAAAATTTTAAAACTACATTACTAATTAGATTTCATGAAAATAAAATTATTTAAACAAAATTTACAGTTTTTTATTAAGAAATAAAAAAGTTAAAGCAGTTTTTGTTTGATTTTTAAGAAAAACGCATTATTTCTAAAAAATAACGTTTTTTTGGTATAATTTTAAAAATAATCGTCCGAAAAATTTTAAAACTACATTTCTAATTAGATTTCATGAAAATAAAATTATTTAAACAAAATTTACATTTTTTTATAAAGAAATAAAAAAGTTTCTGCAGTTTTTGTGTGATTTTTAAGAAAAACGTTTTTTTGGTATAATTTTAAAAATAATCGACCGAAAAATTTTAAAACTAAATTTCTAATTAGATTTCATGAAAATAAAATTATTTAAACAAAATTTACATTTTGTTATAAAGAAATAAAAAAGTTTCTGCAGTTTTTGTGTGATTTTTAAGAAAAACGTTTTTTTGGTATAATTATAAAAATAATCGTCCGAAAAATTTTAAAACTACATTTCTAATTAGATTTCATGAAAATAAAATTATTTAAACAAAATTTACATTTTTTTTTAAAGAAATAAAAAAGTTTCTGCAGTTTTTGTGTGATTTTTAAGAAAAACGTTTTTTTGGTATAATTTTAAAAATAATCGACCGAAAAATTTTAAAACTACATTTCTAATTAGATTTCATGAAAATAAAATTATTTAAACAAAATTTACATTTTTTTATAAAGAAATAAAAAAGTTACAGCAGTTTTTGTTTGATTTTTAAGAAAAACGCATTATTTCTAAAAAATAACGTTTTTTTGATATAATTTTAAAAGTAATCGTCCGAAAAATTTTAAAACTACATTTCTAATTAGATTTCATGAAAATAATATTATTTAAACAAAATTTACATTTTTTTATAAAGAAATAAAAAAGTTTCTGCAGTTTTTGTGTGATTTTTAAGAAAAACGTTTTTTTGGTATAATTTTAAAAATAATAGACCGAAAAATTTTAAAACTACATTTCTAATTAGATTTCATGAAAATAAAATTATTTAAACAAAATTTACATTTTTTTATAAAGAAATAAAAAAGTTACAGCAGTTTTTGTTTGATTTTTAAGAAAAACGCATTATTTCTAAAAAATTACGTTTTTTTGGTATAATTTTAAAAATAATCGACCGAAAAATTTTAAAACTAAATTTCTAATTAGATTTCATGAAAATAAAATTATTTAAACAAAATTTACATTTTTTTATAAAGAAATAAAAAAGTTTCTGCAGTTTTTGTGTGATTTTTAAGAAAAACGTTTTTTTGGTATAATTATAAAAATAATCGTCCGAAAAATTTTAAAACTACATTTCTAATTAGATTTCATGAAAATAAAATTATTTAAACAAAATTTACATTTTTTTTTAAAGAAATAAAAAAGTTTCTGCAGTTTTTGTGTGATTTTTAAGAAAAACGTTTTTTTGGTATAATTTTAAAAATAATCGACCGAAAAATTTTAAAACTACATTTCTAATTAGATTTCATGAAAATAAAATTATTTAAACAAAATTTACATTTTTTTATAAAGAAATAAAAAAGTTACAGCAGTTTTTGTTTGATTTTTAAGAAAAACGCATTATTTCTAAAAAGTAACGTTTTTTTGATATAATTTTAAAAGTAATCGTCCGAAAAATTTTAAAACTACATTTCTAATTAGATTTCATGAAAATAATATTATTTAAACAAAATTTACATTTTTTTATAAACAAATAAAAAAGTTTCTGCAGTTTTTGTGTGATTTTTAAGAAAAACGTTTTTTTGGTATAATTTTAAAAATAATAGACCGAAAAATTTTAAAACTACATTTCTAATTAGATTTCATGAAAATAAAATTATTTAAACAAAATTTACATTTTTTTATAAAGAAATAAAAAAGTTACAGCAGTTTTTGTTTGATTTTTAAGAAAAACGCATTATTTCTAAAAAATTACGTTTTTTTGGTATAATTTTAAAAATAATCGACCGAAAAATTTTAAAACTACATTTCTAATTAGATTTCATGAAAATAAAATTATTTAAACAAAATTTACATTTTTTTATAAAGAAATAAAAAAGTTACAGCAGTTTTTGTTTGATTTTTAAGAAAAACGCATTATTTCTAAAAAATAACGTTTTTTTGATATAATTTTAAAAGTAATCGTCCGAAAAATTGTAAAACTACATTTCTAATTAGATTTCATGAAAATAAAATTATTTAAACAAAATTTACATTTTTTTATAAAGAAATAAAAAAGTTTCTGCAGTTTTTGTGTGATTTTTAAGAAAAACGTTTTTTTGGTATAATTTTAAAAATATTCGACCGAAAAATTTTAAAACTACATTTCTAATTAGATTTCATGGAAATAAAATTATTTAAATAAAATTTACATTTTTTTATAAAGAAATAAAAAAGTTACAGCAGTTTTTGTTTGATTTTTAAGAAAAACGCATTATTTCTAAAAAATAACGTTTTTTTGAAATAATTTTAAAAGTAATCGTCCGAAAAATTTTAAAACTACATTTCTAATTAGATTTCATGAAAATAATATTATTTAAACAAAATTTACATTTTTTTATAAAGAAATAAAAAAGTTACAGCAGTTTTAGTTTGATTTTTAAGAAAAACGCATTATTTCTAAAAAATAACGTTTTTTTGATATAATTTTAAAAATAATCGACCGAAAAATTTTAAAACTACATTTCTAATTAGATTTCATGAAAATAAAATTATTTAAACAAAATTTACATTTTTTTATAAAGAAATAAAAAAGTTTCTGCAGTTTTTGTGTGATTTTTAAGAAAAACGTTTTTTTGGTATAATTTTAAAAATAATCGACCGAAAAATTTTAAAACTACATTTCTAATTAGATTTCATGAAAATAAAATTATTTAAACAAAATTTACATTTTTTTATAAAGAAATAAAAAAGTTACAGCAGTTTTTGTTTGATTTTTAAGAAAAACGCATTATTTCTAAAAAATAACGTTTTTTTGATATAATTTTAAAAGTAATCGTCCGAAAAATTGTAAAACTACATTTCTAATTAGATTTCATGAAAATAAAATTATTTAAACAAAATTTACATTTTTTTATAAAGAAATAAAAAAGTTTCTGCAGTTTTTGTGTGATTTTTAAGAAAAACGTTTTTTTGGTATAATTTTAAAAATATTCGACCGAAAAATTTTAAAACTACATTTCTAATTAGATTTCATGGAAATAAAATTATTTAAATAAAATTTACATTTTTTTATAAAGAAATAAAAAAGTTACAGCAGTTTTTGTTTGATTTTTAAGAAAAACGCATTATTTCTAAAAAATAACGTTTTTTTGAAATAATTTTAAAAGTAATCGTCCGAAAAATTTTAAAACTACATTTCTAATTAGATTTCATGAAAATAATATTATTTAAACAAAATTTACATTTTTTTATAAAGAAATAAAAAAGTTACAGCAGTTTTAGTTTGATTTTTAAGAAAAACGCATTATTTCTAAAAAATAACGTTTTTTTGATATAATTTTAAAAATAATCGACCGAAAAATTTTAAAACTACATTTCTAATTAGATTTCATGAAAATAAAATTATTTAAACAAAATTTACATTTTTTTATAAAGAAATAAAAAAGTTTCTGCAGTTTTTGTGTGATTTTTAAGAAAAACGTTTTTTTGGTATAATTTTAAAAATATTCGACCGAAAAATTTTAAAACTACATTTCTAATTAGATTTCATGGAAATAAAATTATTTAAATAAAATTTACATTTTTTTATAAAGAAATAAAAAAGTTACAGCAGTTTTTGTTTGATTTTTAAGAAAAACGCATTATTTCTAAAAAATAACGTTTTTTTGAAATAATTTTAAAAGTAATCGTCCGAAAAATTTTAAAACTACATTTCTAATTAGATTTCATGAAAATAATATTATTTAAACAAAATTTACATTTTTTTATAAAGAAATAAAAAAGTTACAGCAGTTTTAGTTTGATTTTTAAGAAAAACGCATTATTTCTAAAAAATAACGTTTTTTTGATATAATTTTAAAAATAATCGACCGAAAAATTTTAAAACTACATTTCTAATTAGATTTCATGAAAATAAAATTATTTAAACAAAATTTACATTTTTTTATAAAGAAATAAAAAAGTTTCTGCAGTTTTTGTGTGATTTTTAAGAAAAACGTTTTTTTGGTATAATTTTAAAAATAATCGACCGAAAAATTTTAAAACTACATTTCTAATTAGATTTCATGAAAATAAAATTATTTAAACAAAATTTACAGTTTTTTATTAAGAAATAAAAAAGTTACAGCAGTTTTTGTTTGATTTTTAAGAAAAACGCATTATTTCTAATAAATAACGTTTTTTTGGTATAATTTTAAAAATAATCGTCCGAAAAATTTTAAAACTACATTTCTAATTAGATTTCATGAAAATAAAATTATTTAAACAAAATTTACATTTTTTTATAAAGAAATAAAAAAGTTTCTGCAGTTTTTGTGTGATTTTTAAGAAAAACGTTTTTTTGGTATAATTTTAAAAATAATCGACCGAAAAATTTTAAAACTTTATTTCTAATTAGATTTCATGAAAATAAAATTATTTAAACAAAATTTACATTTTTTTATAAAGAAATAAAAAAGTTACAGCAGTTTTTGTTTGATTTTTAAGAAAAACGCATTATTTCTAAAAAATAACGTTTTTTTGATATAATTTTAAAAATAATCGACCGAAAAATTTTAAAACTGCATTTCTAATTAGATTTCATGAAAATAAAATTATTTAAACAAAATTTACATTTATTTATAAAGAAATAAAAAAGTTACAGCAGTTTTTGTTTGATTTTTAAGAAAAACGCACTATTTCTAAAAAATAACGTTTTTTTGGTATAATTTTAAAAATAATTGACAGAAAAATTTTAAAACTACATTTCTAATTAGATTTCATGAAAATAAAATTATTTAAACAAAATTTACATTTTTTTATAAAGAAATAAAAAAGTTACAGCAGTTTTTGTTTGATTTTTAAG